>NW_023612095.1:0-70099 GCF_013339725.1 Rhipicephalus microplus | reverse complement strand
TGTTTGGAGTTGTAAGTGTGTGCATGCAATTCCTTGATTCACTATGATGGCAACACCTCCGGATGATGTCATGGCATCATCACGGTCCTTTCGAAAAATAGCGTATTACGAAGAAAATTTGTGTGTTTGAATTAAGGTGTGTTTCTTGTACACACAGCACTTTGGTGAGTGTTCGTGTAAGAGTTCTTGGATGTCGTCAAGGTTTCTGAGAAGGCCCCTGACGTTCCATTGTATAATTTGAGTGTTCATGGTGATTGTAAAATAATTCTGTGTGTACGAAAAGCGAGTGGCTGTTTAGACGGGGAGTTTGAGTTCACTTAACAGGGCCGTCACCAGGCCCTGTTATTTGCTTTTTTGTTTTCTTGGCGCGCTCCAAGGAGCCACGCCGCTCTTTCGGCACCAAGGGTGCCGACGTATCCATTGCCTCCTCGGAGGCACTGGATGCCCGCACGTGCAGGCTGTTAGTTCGGATGTGGGCCTCGCCTGGTGAGGGGAGGCCTTGAGGCCGAAGACTCTGGAGTCTGCGGTCTCTGTTTGGAGTAGGCGGTGTAGCCTGGGCCACAGCCGCCTTGGGGGCAGGTGCCACAGCCGACGGCTCACTCTGCGCGGGCCGAAGGGGTGGCGAGGGCTGGTGCGACGGTGCCCCCTGACGCGCTGCATCAGCGTATGTAGATCCATAGAATGGAGCGACTCTTCGCCGTGCTTCCTTAAACGTAATGTTCTCCTTCCCCTTCAATGTAATTATTTTTCTTTTTTCCAGTATGTGCAGGAGCGTGAATATGCGGCATGGTTTCCTTCGCAGTTTACACAGTGTGGCGGTTGTTTGCAGTTCTCAGACACGTGGCCTAGGACTCCACATTGTGCACAAGTCTGGCGACCACGACAGGTTTTAGAGCCATGGCCATACCTCTGGCATCGGAAGCAACGACGAGGGTTTGGTATATACGGCCTGATAGATGTCTTTGTGTACCCTGTTTGAATGGAATCTGGTAGTTTACTGGATGCAAACGTGAGTATCAAGTGTTTCGTTGGTATTTCCTTATTATCTCTTCTGATGATAATTCTCTGTACATTATTGACATTTGGCTCTTCCCCCTTCCAAAAGTTCAGTCTCGGTGAGCTCAAGTAAGTCTGCATCAGATACCACTCCGCGAGTGATGTTCATGGATCGGTGTGGTGTTACGGTGATTGGTACGTCACCAAACGTTGAGAGGCTGTTAGCTTTACAAATTGTGCTTTGTCCCGAATTTCTAGAAGAAGGTCTCCACTCGCCATTTTGGTTACTTTGTATCCAGCCCCGAGAGTTTCCGTAAGACACCTGGCAACTACGAAAGGAGATACGGTCCTGGCTTGCTTTCCGGTTTTTTCGCAGTGAATGACGTGGAAGTGGGGAAAAGTTTCTATTGGCTGGTTGAAGAGATTTATATCGTCGGTGCGTACCCGCTTTATGCCGGTACGATCAGACAGAAGAGGAATGCACCATGCATGCCGGTCTTATTTTTGTTCAGCAGCGTTGGCGGCCACTCACCACGGAGCCCAACAAGGGGACGCTGCAAGTTTACAGGTGCTGAAAGCTTGCAGACGTCAGCCGTACAACACTGCCATAACCCAATGCGCCTAGACCAAGGTAGGCTATTTGCACAGGGTTAACCCTTGCCGCCAGGAAAATTGGAAGTAAACAGAAGAGAGTAGAAGACAGGACAGTAGATAGTGAGAGATAAAGACGAAGATATAGGCAGAGAGAGATAGGAAAAGGCGACTGCCGATTTCCCCTGGGTGGGTCAGCCCAGGGGTGCCGTCTACGTGAAGCCGGGGCCAAAGAGGTGTGTTGCCTCTGCCAGGGGGCCTTAAAGGTCCAATCCAGCGTCGGCTCAACTCCCAGGATCCCCTTTTCCCCGGACGAACATCGTCTCGCTGGCCGAAAAAACCTACTAGATCTATCATTCCGTTTCGCGTTGTTTTAATTACCACAAGTTGGTCTGCTTGTTTTTATAGTCATTTCGTTCGATATCAGCTTAGTGATACCGTTTTTTTGTAATTGTCAGTGCCGTGTACTCCCTGTCTGTAGAGAATCGATGCATTCGCTAGGCCTACTCGCTTCGCTAACCAGGGGTCAACCATCTTGATTCTCTTGGGGAGAAACATGTTTCTCTGTGACCAATGGAGCAACGTTTCTCTCTTTAAAGACGAGCATTGGAGACATCGCCATTTAAAACTAAATAGAGAGAACGTCACTTCATTTTTTAAAGAGTGCAGCCTCCTCTACAAATGCAGATAACTTCAGAGAGCTGCTTCTCGTGCGTGTAAATTTTGGCGACATAAACATAAAAGAATATTTGGAAAGTTGCCCAATATTGCCTCGTATTTAAGCCCAGATGTCCAAAACCAAAATAAAAAATTTCTGCGGCAAACATCAACGTAACCCTGCTCGCAAAATTACTCAGTAATGAAGCGACGATTGCTACTAGTATCCAGCACCTTACTCCTGTGCATTGTACATTATTAAAGACGTCAACTAAATCGAAGGGACCTTTGCGATCAAAGTGACTGAGCCCTCACCAGGTTTCTCCTGGTTCCACTTAGACATGGGTGATAACCTGCAGCATCTTCGCGGTCAATGCTATGAGGGTGCAAGATCAGGGTGCTCTTCCATAGATATTGGAAATTGTTCTGGGAGTCCAAAAGCAACGTCCGTCTTTTCCCGTAAACCTTCTAGCCATTTACACGTTTTGCGAAAAATAATAAGTTTGAGCTGTTTGGAGTCTACAAGACAGCGCCTTTCGTGATTATGGACAACGCGCTGAGTCGAAGCACGATGCAGTGCTTTTTCTTGCGAGCTGTTTTAAACCGTTGATTGCGGACTAGGCAAGCTTAAATTCAACGAAAAAAGTGAAAGCCCAGCGCAGGCAAACAGTTTATACTCTTGTCACCAGCCTTGCTGCTAAGCCTGCATGTGGCGCAGTACGTTTTAACGCTGACTATACCGCTGTCAAAAAGCTGCAGACGAGAAGCCTGGACAATAGCGCTGTCATTGACGACAAAAAAGTGGTGCAGCAGACAATTAAAAATGACCGCAAGAATGCGAATGCTTCTTTCTAAAAATTATGTGCACAGGGGCAGGCACTGGCTAAAAAATAGAATGTGGAAATTGCCAGCCATCGAGCCGGTGTCTGGAAGCATGATCGTGTTACCAATGCAATCGAGAGCATCGGAGAATATTTTCGCAGAACCCTGCTGATTACGTTTATGGACCACGCATTAGCACAGTTGCGTATGGTACAATTTCTGAAAATTCTGTGGAAGTGCCCTGTGCCCAGAAGCACAGCGCACTTCTTAAGAACTTTTCAGCAATTGTACCATCCTCAATACCACCACTGCAAGATGATCAAACGAAAAGAACAAAAATTCTTACCATTTTTGCGCATGACTTCGAAAGGAGGGCTGCTTTGAGAGAACTGCAACTATGTTCGACAAAGTAGCAAAAGCAGCCAACCAGAGCCCCAGCACAGGAACCGAGGCCCTCTCTCATTGCGACAGCAGTTTTTTTCCGAATGTGTACAAGCTGCTGCAGATTCTAGCCACCCTTCCAGTGACCACTGCTAGCGCAGAGAGAGTGTTTTCAAGCATAAGAATACTGATAAAGTGCTAACGCTCCACAATGTCCGAGGGACGCGTGGTTGGCCTGGCACTTCTGTACACCCACATAGATGTCGACAGCAGCGTGTCGAAACTTATTGTCTGCTTTGCTAAACTTTCTCGCTGAGTCAACTTTGTCCTTTGCTACCAAGCTGAAAAAAAAGTTAGTGCGAGCAAAAAGAAGAAAAACTGCCGTTACAGACTTCAACCGAACGAGCGAGAAATTACGACAGATATTATTGTTCATCACCTAATGAAACCTTCAGGTTCTTGTACGTTTTACCATCACCACATGACCAGTTACACATAGGAATACGAGCATCAGGTGGACCTTAACAGCTAGTAGAGAGGTCGGCATACGCGTCGTCCACATCAGCTATTGGGGCATCGTCTGCGGCTTTCACTTATCGTTTATATTTCTCAATACTTTTTAAACTATATGTGACACCCCTGCTTTTATATTCAGTGAAATAATAAGGATCGCATTTTCAGAACACTTTTGAAGTACTTTCTATTTTTAATTCTGCGCTATTTTTTTGTCGTTCTGTCTACATGGTGCGTCCGCGACTGCAGTTACACCCAAGATCATCACAGTTTCTGCGCTTGAGCAGCATGTTTTTTTTTTGCCTTATTTTGGACATTATGCATAGTGATCCTTGTTTAGTTATCGACATTGATTGCTATTTAAATGCACATTTGCAAGCTTTTGTGTAAGAAATCTACACACTGTGTTTCCAATGAACTACGTTTTGCCCATGTTTGAAATGTACATTCAAATTCTTGTTTTTCCTGGCTGCAGCATGAGTGAAAAAAATAACAATGTTTTTGCATAATGAATCTGCAATAAAGTTGCTGTCATCATGCGACTCAATTTGTGGGCAGAATTTCTTGTTATCAGGCTCTTCTTGAGTTTGAAACTGATGCAGTTTCAAAGTTTACGCGATAATTGCGATATTTTCTGTTCTTTTTTACATACCAAAAGAAGCAGAAGATTTAGAAAGTATTGATAACAGTTATTCCTGAAAATCATTCGCGTGCATGCAAACATTATTTTTTTAGAAAAAGCATATTTGTTCTCATTCTTTGTCATGCGCAGCACTTAAGAAGTGATTTGGTCTATCGAATAAAAATTGGCACTGATATGCCTCTGTTGTCCTTACACTTAGGGTTTCAAAAAATTGTGAGGAAGCCGCGCTTCAACGTGAGCCCCCCCCCCCTACCGCCCCCAAACAAAATTCAAAGATGCGACACTGTGCATGTCGTCGTTACCATTAACATCTTTGATGAAAAAGATGCAGTCACCTGTTATATTAGGCATGATGCTACCATCTCCATTTGGGCAAATGCGCTGTTTTGTCCTTATCTATACGCTTTTTACATAGCCAAAATTTCATTCGTAATAATTGCAGGCATGTACGACATCGTGAAGCTTCGTCTTTGACATTTGTTAAAATAGTTGACATGGCCGGCTATTGTGCTATCATTTTATATAAGCAAAACGTATCAGAACGTAAACGTACGGGCCGACTGGAAAACGCGTTTTCTTTTTGTTTTGCGCAATAAATGCACGCCTCTTTCAAGACTATATCTGTTATCCAACGGAAGGTGAATACCGTACAGAAACTCATTGAAATTGCTGTCAGTTTGAAAAGCTGTCCAAGCATCTAAGTTATAGATTTTTGTGGAAAAGGTTGAGCGGACGCCTGCCCTTTATTGCTCAGTTACCGACAAAGTTGGACTGACTGACTGGTAGTGCCATATCTCTAAGTTCCTATCCCAAAGGTTTGAATACGAGCATGATACGTAGACAAGGGCAGCCGAGATATGCACAAGCGCTTAAGAGTTTCAAGGGTGTTAAACTTTCTTCCCGCACCATCCAGATGTCTGGCGTAAACCAGAAAAATTATTAGTTTTTCTCAATCTAAGTTGCTGATGTGCTGCTGTTGTAATAGCGTCTTCAAATCAGATATACAATGCTTATCGTAACGCCACGAACATGTTTATTGCTTGCTTATATTTATATTAGCAGTGGTTATAATAAAATTTACAGCCTGTACATATCTATATGGCTGCCAAGTATATTTTCTCAAAATACGAGACATTTTAGTTCACCTAATATAAGCACGGCCACGCCAGAACCGTCGATAGAAGCATGTCGTATGGTATAGACGCACAAATTACTCTCTGTCTCCCACAAATACCCGAAAGCAGCCAAAAACATGCATGCATTGAGAGGTCACAGAAGTGGATTTTCGGAAGTTATGTATCGTGCCACTGAACACGTTAATATAGCAAGATTCGCATAACACCTTTAGCTAAGGACTTCATAACTTCTTGTGTTAAGCTTTAGACCAAGCTTCTTCTACAAAGCCATGCTACTCTTTCTCAAATAATTCTCCGAGTGGTTGGAGCTAAGCTCTCCTTTCCGCGAATCTCACCAGCCGGGCGACTTGAAGAATGCCAAACATGTATTTGCTTTTGGAGCTATTTGGCATCGTCGATCACACGTCTTTACAACATTCCATATTAACGCGATAGCGTTAAAGAGCTCGTGTCGCAGAAATTCTGCCGTCGGCATCGGCACCGTTGGTTGTGAGCTAAAGATCACCCGTGAGCGAAAAATTGAGAAAGAAGCAAATAAACAGAGAATAAAATTTTTGGTCTCATTGAGGATTGAACCCCGGCCGTTTGCATGGCAAGCAGGTGTCCTACCAGAAAGGTACGATGTTTTTTTTTCTTTACTGCAGAAAGCTACGATGTTACTTGCAGCTTCTTCGGGAAAAAACACTACGTAAATGCTATGTAGTAGAAGGAGATTCCTTAACGCATTTGTTCGACAGGCGTCACGACGAAAACGAGTGCATTCGGCAATTTGTAGGCTCATTTGGGAGTCCATCAAACTACGTCGAAAAAAGCCGGGATAGTGCAGTCATAGTCGCTAAAACACAGAAACTTTCAAACCACTCTAAAAATCGACAACTATGTCCATCTAGTAGAAAACATATCATGCCTTTCCAGAGGCACTGATCAAGCAAACAGCAAATGCTAGATAATGTGCTGCCATCTGTGAGGCATTGTAAGACTCTTTATGGCCCCGGATATGGCAAGCTCGCGGTGTGTATCTTCGAGGCCATGCGACTCTTGCTTTAGATCAAAAACCCGTGTGCACCATTTGAGCGCGCGCGCTGGTACAATCTACAGTGTGTGTGTGGTGTGTGTGTGTGTGTGTGTGTGTGTGTGTGTGTGTGTGTGTGTGGTGTTGTGTGTGTGTGTGTTGTGTGTGGTGTGTGTGTGTGTGTGTGTGTGTGGTGTGTGTGTGTGTGTGTGTGTGTGTGTGTGTGTGTGTGTGTGTGTTGTGTGTGTGTGTGTGTGTGTGTGTGTGTGTGTTTAACAAAACACATTAATAAGTATGCACTTTGCGGGTTGAAGGGCGCACTAGGGGCCGCGGATTTCGCTATAGCATTCAACTCTTAAAGACGAAGCCTAAGGGTTCCCCAATTCTTGAATACGATTATCATGGGTTTGCATTCGAAGAGTCTGGTACGAGTATGAGCAACGCCTCAGTGAACATCTTCGCAAACTTCTGTCATCTTGTGCTCTTTACCGTGAACTTGAATCACACAGTGCACGAACCTCGGGCATTTCGCCATTACTGAGATGCTACGACCATGGCCGGTATCGCACCCGTGACCTTAGGGTCAGCTACCCGGCACCGTAACCACGACACCACCGCAACGGACGTCTTCACAACAATCAGCGCACTTGCTATTTACAGTATATACATGGACTGTATCCTGGCAGATACCCTATATATAGTAAGACTGAATACAGCTTTTTTAATGCATCACGGTGTCGCATTCTTATTGTGTAGTCAGGCGCGCACGCAGAAGAAATATGCATGGTACCACGCTAAGCTCCACACAGTTAGTAAACAATATTGTGTTTCTTAACTATAAAACAAGCCACGAACAGTTTCCAGACACAGGTAGAGAAGCTGCACGACCGCCAGGAGTTCCAAATTTATACGTAAAAATCCGTCCCATCAGGCGCCACTGGTGCAAAGCAAGAAGTGCTGACCGAAAAATTCACATGACGCTGCTCTGACAGCAACTGCAAATTTTCAGTATTATAGGACTTAGTCGCGAGCGCTGGCGGACGCGCTATTTAGACACGCGTCAACAGATGGCTTGTGTACCATGTTGAATGATGTGCTATTAAATATTACTTAGCCTTGAGACGAGAGACAGCATGTAGACCATTGCGCTCCCTATGGTCTTCCTACCTTTCAAGAGCTTTCGTAGAGATACGTGGGAGCGGATCCAGAAGCGTTATCCTCTAGTTTTACATTGTAAATATTTCCGTTCGGTGTTATCGCATTCATGATTATGCCCTTCCGGTGAAACTAATTCTTCGTAATGCAGATGCAGCCGCTTTTGTCGCAGTCATATCGGAGAAGCTAAGCTAGCCGCGTGGTTGGTTTTGCTTCCGTCTATTAATAATGGTGCTATGAGCGGCATGCAATGTCTTGGCAAAAGGACTGTGCTGTATATGTATCGCGTGAATGTTATTCGCCCTGTCAATTTGTCCCTTTGCGCTGTGATTGCCCGTTTGCCCAGCAAGGCCCTTTGGAAAACTTCCCAGCGTTTAAGCAGCACTCTGCACCAATGACTCCTTCTTCTAGCTAATCGTTCACTGCCATGAACGCAAAGTGCACTAAATTCTATTAACCAATAGCCAATCTAAAAGAAGAGGCAAACCTGTCTTGTAATAACTGTAGCGCAGTATTGTTTATTGAGCAATGACCTTTGCCAAAAATAGATCATTAATATAGGTAAAGACAGAATATACAGCGGATTCTAGAAAAACCAGTGAGTCAAAGACAAACATTTATGGCATTTCTGTAAAATATTTGGAACACAGAGGTCTCAGACAAGCTTGTTCTAAGCGCTTACGAATTGGCTTATGAATGCAAAATATGTAAGTGTATCCCTTTGGTGCTCCTTAACTTGAACCAAGAGTACAATACTGCCCCTCATCGGCAGTCTAGTCGTTAAGGTACTCGTCTGCTGACCCGCAGGTCACGAGATCGAATCCCAGCTGCGGCGGCATCATTTCATACGAAGGCGATATTGCTGTAGCCCCGTGTGCTCAAATTTGGGTGCCTCTTAACGAATGCCAAGTGGTCGAAATTTTTGGAGCCCTCCACTGCGAAAGGAAGGAAGGAAGCAACAGAAGGGAGAAGGCAGGGAGGTTAACCAGAAAGACATCCGATTGCCTACCCTACACTGCGGGATCAGGGAAGGGGACAAGAAAGATAAGAAAGAGGAAAGAGAAGAAAAAGAAAAAGGGAGAAACTGCAGCGTGTAGAACTTCCGCACATGTCAGAGGCGTTCACACAAGCGCGTCTTTCTCAAGAAACACAATTGGGTTTCGCTGCCTTGTGGGCTGTCGAGGAATGTGAATGCTACTGTAATAGCACCTGCATGGAAAGAGGTCGATCATCTAGTCGCCGCGTCGCGTCGGCAAGTACTTGTCTGTGTGAGACAAATCGAGGACAGTGGCAAAGCAGGTGTTCGATATTTTCATCGGTGTCGCAAACATCACATACCGCACTTTCAGTCATTCCGATTAACGTGGTATAAGCTTTCGTGAAAGCAACCTCCAGCCAAAGACGATAGAGAAGCGAAGCTTCACGTCGATGTAGACCGGGTGGTAGTGGTTAGAATAAAGAGGAAAAAGGCACCTAATTTCTGTTTGCCTTCAGGCGACACGGCGCAGTGCCTTATAGGGGAGGGGGGAAGGAGGGATAAAAAGAATAGAAGGAAAATAGACGGAGAAGAAGACAGCCAACGAGAGAAAAAAAGAAGGAGATAGGAAAGCGGGGATCCGGTCGAAGCAGTCCAAGGGCGGGGTGCCACAATGCGAGAGCTGCACGGCTTCAGGAGACCGCGGAGGGCGAACCAGTCGGCGGGAGCTACGCTGAAGTCGGAGATCGCGAGAGCACAACCGTCCAGCTTGAAATCCTGCGAGCGAATCCGTAGACCGGGTGGAGGCAACACCACCTAGAATTAGGAGAAGGCCCGCGCATGTCCCCCTCTCCACACCAACTACGTCACCACAGTGAGATCTGCAAGCCCGACGACGCGAGCAGAGAGCGCACGGCGCGGCCGCGCACGGGAACTGGCGCGGCTCGGCTTGGCTTTCGGCTGTGGCTAGTGCGGAATCCATCTGCCAGCATGCGCGTTGTGGGTAGAAAACTGTTTATTGAATGTGGCAGCCACAAGGTGTTTTTTATGCAGAAAATAAGGAAAACTTATATGTGTTTTCATTTACATCATGGTCTATTCAAGCGGCGCAGTACTGGTTATAAAAATTTCGATATACTGCAGGCTTGAATACATAAGAGCACCAATGCTAGCGGTATCAGCCTAAGCATTTGGCGACGCTGACACAATTTCCAGTGCTGCAGCTTCACGGAGGAAGGAAAGGTAAGGAGAGGTCCTGACGTCACTCGTTGTGAAGCCACAATGAAGCCGGAAGTCGGCCATATTGGCTGGCCAAATTCTCCTCTCTTGTTTACATATGAATGCGAAGCAGAAGGCGCGACTCCCTCTTTGTCTCAAAAAGCACGTGACCTGCGCACCGCGTGCACCGGTGCTATCCGAAACCAACGAAACGGATTTCAACACGCGTCTTGCCGCGATACGGTTGACGAAATCCCTGCGTATGGCTGTTGTACTCTTGCACTGCCGGCGTTTACAATAAACACGGCAAGTTGCACGTTAAGCTTTTTTTTATTTGATGTGTTCTTTGTGAAAATAAATATAAAATTTCGGACATTGCTGCGCGACGAACCAAGCACCGAAATTTGTACAGCTTCTTTCAGGTAACTTTTTCCCCCTTTTGCGCTTCTTTTTAGGCTTTATGAAATTTTCGGTCAGGCTGTCGGCTAGACACAACGATAAAGAAAAGAAAAAATGTCTTCCCTGCAATAAACCCGCAGGTCCTTAATTATGCCAGTAAAGTCGGCGTCAGTGGAGCTTGTGTGCGTGGCAGCCCGTTGTGTTTGCGCCGGCCTCTTTGTTTTCGCCCCTCTTTTGTCCAACGCTCACTGGTTCCTACGGATATCCCAAAGGCAATAATTTCATTAGGACGAAAGCAGCGTAGACCACCCGAAAGTGCATGGGAACACGTCTCCAATGTGATTCACGCGCACTAGTAGCTACGGAGAACGGAGACCAGGATCGCGTTAGGGCGAAAGGTGGGAAAGTTAGCCGAAGGAATGCGTGAGAAAAGGTCAACATCACTTGGTCAACATCGTTCGAACGGCTTTGTCAGCTTCTGAATGCACAAGCACGCGCATCTAGTGAGGTGCACTTAGTTACCTTGTGCAGGTGCGTGTAGACATTTTAACAAGTTTTGCTACAATACAGACAATATTGCGGAGAGCGAGACGATATTGCGAAAAGGGAGCATCTTAAGCCAAGCAGAACAGGAACTTCAATGCGCAGAAGCATGTGGTAACTATACAGGAACATGAAAAGCAAGATTAGATTACAGTCTTAATACGGGCCTGTGGACCGCAAATGCATCGTCCGTTGTCATAAGAAGCAACACCGCGTAACTGTTATTAACCTGCAAGGCATTCATTGAACGAATTCTTGAGCACAGTCGTTATCTTCTATGATGGCTTTTCAACATGATTTTGACGGACGCTGCAAATTCGGAGTACGTATACGCATGCTCGTTCCGTGGTTTCTAGTTCAGACACCTGGTTACAACCACCGCCTGAGGAAAATCGCGTAGCTAACAATGTGGCACAAAGAATGGATGCTGTCGAACACCTGCAGTACGCCACGGTTAGGTGCGAGGCCCATGAAAACGCGCACAACGCCGCTGGACCGCCTGAACGGTGCCGCACCACACTACATCAACAATAACAAAACGCCGCCATTGTGCCCAGTGAATATGGCCACGCGTGACGTAATTTCCGCCACATTTATTACGCCCTGCGCCGGCTGGGCATGCCCTGTCTTTACCTTTCCTTCCTCCGTGTGCAGCTTGTTGGTATGCATTTTATTTGTACTCAGTTGCTCAGGCGTTACGGAGCAGAAACCTGGAGACTTACAAAGAGGGTTCAGCTTAAATTGAGGACGACGCAGCGAGCAATCGAAAGAAAAATGGTAGGTGTAACCTTAAGACACAAGAAGAGAGCAGAGTGGATTAGGGAACAAACGGGGGTTAAGGATATCATAGCTGAAATCAAGAAGAAGAAATGGACATGGGCAGGGCATGTAGCGCGTAGACAGGATAATCGCTGGTCATTAAGGGTAACTGACTGGATTCCCAGAGAAGGGAAGCGGGTTAGGGGGAGACAGAAGGTTAGGTGGGCAGATGAGATTAAGAAGTTTGCGGGTATAAATTGGAAGCAGCAAGCACAGGACCGGGTTAACTGGCGGAGCATGGGAGAGGCCTTTGTCCTGCAGTGGACGTAGTCAGGCTGATGATGATGATGATGATGATGATGCTCAGGCGTGCTGCACGAACTTTTGCTGGTGTGCTGGCGAAAATGTATGGGTGCTGCTGTGCACCGAACTGCCGATCGAACAACGCTAATGGACTGCGAGCACGGGTGTACAGGTTTCCGTTGGACCCCGCCCAAAATGAAGCAAGAACGAAGGCTGTGCGGGGGGAACACTTCACACCTACGAAGTACACTGTGGTAAGCACATGTTCCCGTTTGTTTTCCGGCAGTCGTGCTTCTCGTGGGAACAGAGTCTAGTTAATTGCGTGACGCATGCAACCGTTACGACGCGCTACGCACCTTCAGGATTGACACCTGAGCAAATAGTGTGTTTCAGTGTAAAGTACCAACCACTGGCACGCGTATGCACGCGCCTAAGCGTCAAAAGCGTCTAGTCGTGCCTGTGCAGGAAAAGGGCGCGCAACCACTGGCACGCGTCAACCGCATTCACGCCCACGCGTCCAAGGCCGATGCACAATGTTGCTTGATCTTTTGGCTTAGAACAGTCCAAGTTCTGCACAGAACGGCCCGTTCTTAAGTGGAGCGGGTTTGTATGTTTTAGAGGATACGAGAACACGTTAAAAAAATTGATAGTGCTTCACCCACCACAGTTTAGGCTATTTTAGAAGTAATTGACATTCCAGTGCCCAAAGTAACTACAGTGGGATGCACCAGAAATCAACATCGGTGCGTGCGCCGCTCCCGCGAATGAACATTCGTGTCTAGGATACTGTACGTCTATCATGGGCTCCTTAAGGGAGGGGGATAGCGTACGTCTATTAAGGTTCACCTTGAGGGGGGGGGCACAAGTTCGTCGCAGTGCCCCCTTCCTATTAGGTCCATGTAGGGGCTGACTTAGCGCCCCCTCCCTATTATGTTAATATATGGAGTTGATATTGAGTGCCCTCCTCTCTTTGGTGAATGAGGCGGTGGCTGCCTTCCTAATCAGGTATACAAACCAACGGGTTTCTATACCTGCACTACCAAATTTATTAACAATATCGTGAATATGCTGGTACCTTCAGTACATTTACACTTCATGCTTTATAGCACTCAACTTAATAATCACGCCTGCAACTTCATGACCTGGCAGATTTAAGTCATAAGACTACAATTGAGGCCAGAGTAGCAGGCTTTCGGCTGATGTGTGTGTTAGAAATATTCTCTAATGCAACAAAGCACACCTGGTTCTTATTGATACAACAGATATTGGTCATAACATAGGAACCAAATAGTGCATAGAATGCCTTTGGGCATTTTCTATCGTTGAAATGTGCTCTAATGCAACTAACTGTGCCTGACACTTCATGATGTGACAGACATCGGTCATAACATTGCAACTGAACCCTGTATGGAAGACTTCCGGATGTTTTCATTAGTCAAAGTATTCTCTAAAGCGACAAACCGCACCCAAGTGTTCATGAAGTCACAGATATCGGTCATAATATTGGAACTGGACCCTGTATGCAAGACTTCTGGACGTTGTTTATAGTCAAAGTATTCTCTAAAACAGTAAACCTCACCCAACTGGTCATGAAGTCACAGATATTGGTCATAATATTGGAACTGAACCCTGTATGGAATACCTCTGGACGTTGTCTTTAGTTAAAGTACTCTCTAAAGTCACAAAAACACACCCAACTGCTCAAGAAGTCACAGATATCGGTCATAATATTGGAACTGAACCCTGTATAGAAGACTTCTGGACGTTGTCTTTAGTCAAAGTATTCCCTAAAGTGACAAAAACGCACCCAACTGCTCATGAAGTCACAGATATTGGTCATGATATTGGAACTGGACCCTGTATGGAAGACTTCTGGACGTTGTCCTTAGTCAAATTATTCTCTAAAGTGACAAACCTCACCCAACTGATTGAGACGTCCCCCGCTACGCCACTGATTACCAAAGACAAGGAAGACCACTCAACCCCTTGTCTATCCGGTGCCCTCTTGGCTATCTGTCTCAATCACTTTTCACATACAGGGATTCGTGCTGGGGCCGGGAAGTAAAAGACACTACGACCTGTTTCCGTTTACTGATTCATTTAATTTAATAGCAAGTGCAAATGGCGTACACACATACTGTCCGAGAACGACATCTCTGTTAGACGAAATTGTAACACATCAGGAAATACTCGCGCACGCGAAACAGGATACATAAGCGAAGTAACGGTAAAAATACAAGGGTGCCTCAATACAGAGTAAACACAGGACGACACAAATGATAAAGTTTTCAATGAATAAAACCGCGCAATGTCTCAATATGCCGCATCCCTACTCGCAAAGCTCGTTTAAGTAAGAGAGGTGAAGTTCGTCTCACAGAATGTCCATGTAGTTGGGGCCTTGGAGTTGGCTGCTCGAATCGGGGCCGAAGATTGGTTCTTGGCGTCGAGGTCTGATCTGTCCAATTCGTCAGCGTCTTCATCGTCTTCGTCATCGTGGCCTACGTCGTGCCTCTCAGTGATTTCCATCTTAGCCCTCTTTCGTAACGCTCCATTCACTCGCCTCCTATCCCTAACTTTCATTCCTCATCGTACTATCCTTGCCTCTCTACCATCTCGAGCTCATCGCATTGTATATCTCTGACTCTCTCGTATCGTCTCGTAGTCCCTTTTTGTAGGACCCGACTCCGCTGTGTGTCATCTTCGACGGCTGCTCCCGCGGCCCACACCAGTAGAAAACCCTCTCCCAAACAAAGCCGAGCAAGTAACTACGTACAAAGTCAAGCCTCAGGGAGAGAGATGGGTGAGCCGTTCGAAGACACTTTAATTACGGGCGAACAATGATCCCGATGCTTCCGACAAAGTGCGTCGTCTATAATGGCCAACGTCCGGAGTTTGCAATGTTGTGCCAAATTGTTTTCGGCTGAACCAATTGTCCCGGTTTCTGGTACTTGATGAGCCGATGTCCAGAACGAGTCCCGTCGCCTCCATGCAGCTTGGTGTCTCCCGCAAAATTCTCCGTAGCCGCCGCTTCTTTGTCAATCAACGGACCCGGCACAGGCGCTGTGGCAGGGTTGCATTCCCCGAACCAACAAAAGGTCCTCTGCTGCTCCCCCATGCCACAAATCAGAAGGGTGCGCGCGGATTACCTCCGCCGTACACTGTCACACTGTCTGTAGACGACAAGGCGCCACCCGGTCCTCGTGTTTGGGCGGGGGAGCCCGCGAGAATAGTAGAAACAATCCTTCCAGGTACTCTACTCCAGAATGCCCATTCGTTGCACCGAAGGTTTTTTTTCTTTTTTTATGCTTGGGATTGAGAAACGATCGAAAACATCCTGAAAGGACCGGGGTTCAGTCCGTGTTTGCGGAGACGTCACATGGTCATGAAGTCACAGATATCGGTCATAATATTGGAAGTGAACCCTGTATGGAAGACTGCTGGACGTTGTCTTTAGTCAAAGTATTCTCTAAAGCGACAAAAACGCACCCAACTGCTCATGCAGTCACAGATATGGGTCATAATATTGTAACTAAACACTGTATGGAAGGCAGTCAAAATGTTCTCCAATGCAATGAAACTCACCCGACACTTGATGATGCAACAAATATTAGTGATCATATTGGAACCGAGCACAGCGTAGAACACTTTCGGATGGTATATTTATTTATTTTCAAGTACGGCAGCTCAATGTGAGGCTACTGCATGAGTGGTGTACATATATACAAAATGAAAGCATTTAAACAGTAATATTGAATTAAATGTGCCAAAGTAAACAAATATCACTACTTCCTAAGTGCACCCCGGTAAGAAATGAGAGAAATAGAACATTATTATGATACAAATGCCTCCGACAAGTCAGACACACTGGTATCACGAACCAAACCAAGTAGATCATTCCAGTGTTTGATAACTTTATTCGAACGTGTTAGAGAGCACTACAAATGGCTTCTAAGCTAGATTGTGAATGCAGATCAGTGCTGTGTTAAAGGTTTCTGTGCTTTGCTGCTAGTTTAATTATCATTTAACATTTACAAAATGCATCTGACACTTCTTGCTGTGACAGACATTGGTTTTGGGATTGCAGCCAAGCACTGTGTAGAAGGCTTTCAGATGTCATCTATAGTCAAAATACCCTATAATGCAATAAAGGATGCCCAAAATTCTTGATGGGACAGATACCTATCATACGATTGCACCAGAGTACCATACAGAAGTTTCGGCGAGTTTTCTAACATAGCTAAACTGAATATCTTGATATTTTGAATATGCTTAAGTGCATGCATATATAGTCCAAGTTAATGTGTATACTAAAAAACTGAACAGAAATGAAGCAGTCCTTGGAAACACATACAAAGATTCAATGTTCGAAATCATCTAATAATATCTTCAGCTCATTACAGTCTGGAGGAACAGATAAATACATGCACAGTTCTGAAAGGAAGTAACTCACATGAAGTACTTTTCGCATTTCTTTTATACAAAGTGCAGTACAGTACTAGTGCAAGTACTTTCATTCATTCTGTGCACACATGTGGTAACCTTCTCTTCCTACTATCGTGTCATCGTGCAACTGATTTGAAATCATGTGCGTCTCACAAGGTTTTCAGTTATCTGTCCAGCTGTAAACAAAACGCGAGTTATATTATGGTAAACTGGAAAACGATGGAGAAGCGCCATTGTATGCCTATAGCTATCAGTATCAGAATGAACTATAAGTTAAGAATGTGTTTGTTAGAATGCCTCCAAACAACGTGTGTGCAACTGAGCGTGGCAGAGAAGCAGAACAAGCGAGAAGTGAAATAGCAGGCAATACCAGCAGCACTTAATCATGCAATTTTTTTTCGATCACCACAGCAACGCACGTTCGAGTTCCTATCTTGTATATGAATGGAAATGAGACCGCTGACAGCTGAATCTGTCAGCGTAGCTGGTGCCTGACACGAAGTCACATCACACTTCTTCCAACCAGCGCACGCTTGTTATTAGCTTGGCAACAAACGATTTGCACCGAAGCCAACGAATATTTCAGCGTCGTACAATCCGCGAATACACTTCTATAAGTACGTACGTTTTCACATCACCGAAATGTGTTGGCTAGAGCGAGGTTCGCTTTCAGCGATGATTAATACCGATGTTGAAAACAAACACAGTGCAGATAAAAACTCCTCCGTATGCACTACACAATTTTTCCGGCGTCGTATATGGTGTCTATGTTGCGACGGAAACTACCGTAGATTTTTTTCAGCCGATGTTGCTCGCATGTGCTGGTTCATACGAACTAGAGGTTAGAGGCCTACGCTGAATGCAGATGACACCGCTCTAAATCACCTCCACGGTAGGCAAGGGCTCATGCTCGAAGCTTCGAACCTCCGAAGTCTGTTTACACTCGTTTTTAGCACAGAAAATCACAGATCAAAGTGCAAGAATACCGACATGCTCCCGTAGTCTGTGCGATGTTTTCGCTCAGCCGACGATCGCACTCGGGACCAGCGCAAGCATAGCCGGCCGGCATCCGCTGGATTTGTCGGCGTCGCTCGAACTCGGCACGAAACCACGTCACGCTGGTAGCACTCGCAGTCGTTCGTCGTGTCGTTGTTATTATAGATTACGAAGCGGTCATTCAGGCACGTTTGAAGTAGTTTCCGTGCTTGCTTTCAGCACTCGGCCGTGCCTTCGAAGCGGCGGCAATTAGGCATAACGTTCCGAGGCATCACGGCCCCTGGTTGGTTGGCACCGCTGTACGCGTGGTGACGTAGCGTACGCGTGTCAAAAATATCAAGCCCGGCTTGATCCCTCACGCCTCTTCGCGTATGCCTCTCCGACGCCGACGCCGAGAAGCGCATTTGACGCTTTTGACGCGTGGACGCGAGCATACGCGTGCCAGTGGTTGGCACTTAATATTGTTTTATGTTCGTGCCGTAAAGTGTATAGTGCCATGTTTACGCCTCAGGTTGCTCATGTGCAGTTTTGCCTAATCAGAAATTGATTTAGCACAATGTATTCGCGAGTAAAACTGCTTGCGTTGAACATACGATGTAGACGGCGTAGTTACTTTACATGCGGGGCGTCCACCACTACTTGAGGGCCAAACAAACGATGGCTCGTGGTTTAACGTTTCAAAGCAAGGTTCGCTAAGTGAGACGTCATTCTTGTTGACTGCGTGGTCGTAGTTGCCGTACAGAAGCAGACAAATAAAGCGAAAGAATTTGTCTTAATCTTTACAAACGGTGCACTGGGATCATATAATTCTGTAAAACTGTTATGTAGAATAATGTCGCTTTCATCTTATACCTCGTTGTTTGTGCTTATGTTCCAGGTCTGTGAGCACCACTTTCTTGAAAGTGACTTCGTAGACTACGCCAGCTACACTGACACCATGACTGGGAAAGTAATTGAAGTACCCCTCAAGCTGGGGTGCTTGAAGCCTTCTGCAATTCCAAGCGTTTTCTCTAATTGCCCTGCTCACTTGTCCCGCCAAGAAACTTCTGCACGCGAGAGCCCAGAAGAAAAGCGCGCTCGTCTGGACGCAGAAGCGTTGCGGGAAGCAGTACGGTTATCAGAGCACTCTCACGAAGCGGATGAAAAGAAGAATGTCATTGCCACTTTCGAAGATCTATTCACAGCAGTAGGTGACCTCTCTCTTACTGACTTCTGGACCAAGGTGGTCACCCAGAAACAAGTACTTTTCCTCAACTTCAGCGACCAAGGTGCCCCAGTTGTGCATCGTGCAGTGACAGTGGCAATCGACCTTTATTTGGCAGTGTATGTTGGTGAAATGAGGTTACAAAACCTAGGTTTCTCTACGCTTCCTACGACAATTTCTGACTTGAGAGTGCTTCACAAAGTTCTGTGCGATCTGGAAGACGTCACGAAGGATTCTACAAATAATGAACTCCAACTAGAGATTCTGCTGAAGCGTGTCGTGGCACTCCTGGAGCATTTGTCATCTTCAACTCTCCCGCATGAGTGGCAAGTGCAAGTCATCAAATATGTGACACAGCAACTTCAAGTTCTCCTCACTAAGGCGTCGACTTACCCAGCTGACTTTCTGTTGTTCTGTAGCCTTGTGTACACAATATCGCCGCACGCATACAGATTCATCAGGAGTACAGGAAAATTAAAGCTCCCACATCCACTTACAATAAGACACATTTGTGCCTCTTACCGTGCTAGCCCAGAGAGCAACAAGAGGATTCATTCCTTTCTTATGCTAGGAGACTGGCATCAACACTAAAAGACCATGAGCGCTTTGTGGCGCTTATGATGGATGAGATCCACCTGTAGGCATCCTTTCAGTACAAGGGTAGTTATGTCATTGGTGCAGCGACAAACAATGAAAATGCAGCAAAGACAGCATATGTCTTTATGATACAAAGCTTGTTATCATCAAACAAGGATGTTGTGCATATACTTTCAGTAGCACAAATAGAAGTGAAACAGCTACATGAATTTCTCGATCTGCTGATCAGGCACCTTGAAGCCGTTGGAATACGAGTAGTTCAGTTGTGTCTGACAACAACTCGATCAACCGAAAGGCTTTGTCATTTTTTGCTGATCCTCCCAAAGTGACCATTGTTTACAGACACCCATCAGACTCCTCAAGACCCTTGTTTTTAATTCTGTATGCAGTGCATATATTAAAGTGTATCCGAAATAACTGGCTGAATCAGCCTAGTTGTAAAAGGGGCATCTTGTTTCCCGATTTCAGTGCCCTCTCTGAAAACTCATCTGTCCTAACAGCCTCGTTTAACACGCTATGCAAGTTGCATGAAGAAGAAAAAAATGAGCTTTTGCGACTAGCTCCAACTTTGTCCTTCAAGTCGCTGAATCCATCCCATCTAGAGCGACAAAATGTAAAACTCGCACTGAGTATCTTCAACAGTTCAACTGCTGCAGCACTATGAAGCACCAATGTCGCACTTGAGCATAAATCTGGTACATTGTAACTTATTAACATTGTTTTGACGTGGTGGAATGTGGTGAATATCAAGACCCCATTCAAAAGTCAGCGTCTCCGAGAATCATTTCAAGAACCGATGAGTGCACTGCAATGCCACCAAATTGAGTTTCTAAACAAGATTGTGAATTGGTTGGACCACTGGCAGAGCTTGAAGCATGATGCTGGCCAGTTAACTCGCGAAACGCACACGGCACTGCGACATACCTCACATGCTCTTGTTGAGATGTCAACGTATAGCATTGAAGAACTTCGGTTCAAATACGTTTTGCTAGGGAAGTTTCAAACCGACAATTTGGAAGACAGGTTTGACAGGTACACGCAGCTGTCTGGTGCCCAATACAATGTTTTGATACGTCAGATTTATGAATCCGAGCACAAGCTGAGACTTCAGAATCTACTTGATCTTCCCAACTTGGATACCATTGCACGTTGCATTCCTACCACTGATTTGAAATTTCTTGTTAAGCAGTTTGATGTTGCAGTGATGGACGATGATGTGAAGGAGAAGGAGAAAATGCTATCAGCAATTACATATGTTGCAGGATATTGTGCATATGCTGCATTTAGGAAACTTGCCTACTCTTCCTGCCAGGAAAACTTGACTGTTGAGAATCGAACCATTGAACTGGATGATGATGTGCTGATAGCTAATGCAACGCGTGGTGGAATGAAATTTCCACAAGCGGTAGTTGCGAATGTCGTGCTCACAAAGGAAATTGTGCTTTACGAGCTGAGAAGTCCGAAGTACGCATCACAATTTTCTGCTTGCGCAAAACAAAAAGAAATTCTTGTAAGCCTCGCGACTTCCCTTGTTGAATACAATGAATACTTGGATGTCTGCGATGATGGCCACTCACCTGAACTTGTCTTAATCTATGTTCTCAGTGCTGCTGCCAATACGCTGCTGAATAATTTGTGCAAAGTTCAAAATAACAAGCTGAATGAAAGCAAGGCTGCAAAGCGGAACAAAGTTGAAAATAAAGGAACTGAAAGCAAGGCTGCGAAGCGGAAGCTCAGTACTCTTCAAGCATAATCTTCTTTCCTATGAATTGTTCTGCCTGTTTGTATTATGATATATCATGAATAAATATGTCTCACAACGAAAATTGAAGCCTCTTTTAAACTGCACGAAATGGCTGTTCACGAGTGCCTGTTGAATTATTTCAAGCCAGCGTTTAGTTAAAACGTACTGAAAATATTCCTTAATGCAAATATTCTGTGCACTCCAAAACCGCGAAAATAATAATAATATTGTAGGGAAAATGCCATTTCGGAAATAAAAAGCGTAGCATTGGGTGAAGCCAACTTTTAGGCTGATCTCACTGCCGTCGGACGTCACGCAGCCCTGCACAAGCCTTCTCTAGTTCTAGGTGATGTTGGTGGAGGCCGGAGTTGTAGTGAAGGGTCAAGCCCGTGTAGTCTTCTGCGTCGTATACTTGGTGTGTTCCACTCACTCAGTGTGGACTGCGGGCCAGTTGACGAATCTGCCTCGTTGCGTCCGCTCTTGAAAGCAGACTCGGAGCGCTGTTTGCTTCTTCATGTGACGTGCGAGCAGCATGATCTGCAGAATCATTTCCGCTTATACCACGATGCCCAGGTAGCCGTTAAAAGACGATGTCGTGGCGTTTTTGTATTAAGAGGTGGTGTAGTTTCTCGGTTTGGTAGGTCAACTGGTCATGGCATCCGCGTTGGAGAACTGACCCCAGGCACTGGTTTTGAGTCAGAAAACATGTTGCTTTTGCTAGTTTTGAGTCAGACAACACGGCCCACTTACTTGGTCTTTCCTCATAATTGATGAGTTCCGATGCACTACGCAAAGCCTCGAGTTCCGCCATCATGGAAGTCATCGCATGTAAAGTCATAAAGCGCTGAGTTGCCCCTTGTGACAGTATAACCGCTGCTCCACCTGAACTGGACGGCGTAGTCGAGCCATCTGTGTAAATGTGCACGCGGTTACTGTAGAATTTGTTCCAGTAGGAATAGACTTAGTTGTTTTAGGGCATGTGTCGGTAAGTCAGATTTTTCCCTCTTTCCTGGGATCATTAAGTAAATTCGCAACCGGCTCAAGCTCCAAGGAGGAAGCAGTGCCTTTGATGCAGGTGCGTACGCCTACGGCGTCTCTCGTAATCATATGGCGTTTTTGGGACCATAACTGCCCATATCATTCATCATGAGTGTGATACATACACAGTGTTCCTTCATACGGTACAAATACGGTACAAATATGCTAGCAAGACAACCATCTCATGTTCGCGTGCTTGTGGTCCGTGGACTAAAGATGGGAGGTGTGGGTATGGATTTCCATCACCTCGCACCACCGGAGTGTGTGGGCCCAGGTTGGTTCAGAGTATCGTTGGTTGGCACAAGTTGGAAGGGTAAGGGTAATCGGGACGTGTCCTTAGACTAACGGTGGTACTACCTCACTAAGAGAGTAGTACCTGGATCAGGGTACTGCCTACAGTCAGGTGTCACGTGAGAACGCTTGGCCTTAGGTGATCGCACATCCGGCTGTCAAGAATAACGGGAAAACGTGGGCAACTCGAAAGCATATAGCATGCTGCTCTGACATTTTTACTTCTCAACGTGGACAAACTCGGTCTAAACGTAAGGCGTTGTCTCTGCCTGGTTCACACAGTTGTGAAGCGGGAAGAAGACGAAGACCAGACGGCTTCTCACCGGAGACTGACATGCATACGTAGCTTTTTTGCTTTTTACTGCACTTCATTTCATCCACAAATATAGCTACTACTTTTACGCGACACAGTAAGTTCAAAAGTCCCTCTCTAAATTCTTTGTTCCCCGCACTTGCGGCGGCGATGTTTCTATTGTCATTACACATCATTTTGATGCGTATCCTCGAGTTGTCAAGAAGCCTATTCCTGCTGAATGAAACTCATGACTAGTGGTTATCCAGGACTTCTGTGGTTTACCAATCAGTATTCATGCCAATCTCTGAACCTATACTGAAAGAATTTACGCAGCAATATTGTCTCCAGAAATCACCACTGGCATTTGGGCACCGAGCGTCTGGCAAAACTTGCAAACAAAGTAGCAGCGTATTGTTTGCCGCACTACACTCCGATATCAACAATGCGGAGCTTGCTTGCGCACCCTTGCCCTCTTTATTCTTAAAAGGGTCATGACATCGTCACCTAGGAATGATTCAGCGGAACATACAAGCAAAAGTCCTATTGAGTCATAGACTAGAGCACGACAGTCTCACACCCGGGCACCTATAGGCTCCCGGTGGCATACTACCACACGCAGACGGCATCTTGTTTTGAACTGTCAAGGCGTGTATCTGTGACGCAAGGTGAATATGACAAGTGGCGTCTCTAGGAATTATATAGCGCGAAATCACCTATTCATGCCAGAGAGTAGAGGAGGAGAAGGAAAAAAACTTTATTCATCCCAAGAGGGAAAGGTGCGGTGGTAAAGTGTCAGAGGAGTCTAGCCAGTGTAGGTCTCCCCTACCCTCTTGGCCCAATCCAAGATCTGGTCCTTGGCCTAAGCTATGATATCCCGTGTGGTATATGGCAAGCTGTGTATTTCTCGTCCAAGCACTGATGAAGTCTGGTGATGACCTATTAGGGTGTTCAACAGACCCCTCAAACGTTGAACGGCTACCGCCGCAAATATCTTATAGTCAACGTTGAGGAGCGTGATAGGTCTCCAATCTTCAGGATTAACAGAGGAAGCATCACCCTTTGGAATAAGCACAATGCGGCCATCTCGAAAACTTGATGGAACGACACCGTCCTCGTAGCATCGCCGGATTACCGCGGTAAATGTAGCACCAATCTCATCCCAAAATGTCAATAAAACTCAACAGGTAAACCGTCTGGCCCTGGGGCCGTTCCACGTTTCATAGATTTCAGTGCCGCCTTTACCTCATCAGCCGACGAGGGATGTGCAGGCAATCTGCAGCTTCTTGAGGAATACGGGGCAAACTTCTAAGCATTGGTGGTGTTTCATCACAGTTAGTCCGCATGGCCGAACACGACATTGCTTCAAAATGCGCCAAGAAAACAGATCGATCACGCGTAGGAAGCCGCTGCGCAGGTGGTATTTGTGCTGTCATAGAGACAGATGGCTCTGATTGCCCAAAAACGAATGTCTCGCGTAGCGCATCACCTCGGGATGTACATATGGGTTGTGTCTACAGCGCCATGCTGCTGCCGCCAGGGACGAAGCAGCAGTCAAGCGCTGAAAGCGTTCACGCAGTTCACGCTGCCACGCTCGCATCAGAGGAGAAGGCGTCTCGGCGCGCAAAGCAATGCGTAACTTCATCGCGGTATCAGCAAGCTCTTCAGAAACGCGTCGACGAAGCGAACGCCCCTCTACTGCACAGCGCAGGCGCCACTGTGTTTTAAGCGCATCCCAATCTTCAGGACCAGACGCCGTGAGCGACACACGTATTGCGCGTGACAAATCTGATCTTGAGCGCGCGTCCTGCAGGACGCGAACATCAAGACGCCATGGCTTTTCTGAGAAAGAAAATGGAACTTCGAGCTTCAAGACAATAGGCCGATGATCAGATACGTACACAGGAGAAGGTGGGAAGGAGGGAACGCATAAATCAAGACAAACGCCTCTAACGCTCGTGGATATAAGCCCGGTCGAGCCTGCTGGAGGATCGTCCACGTCGCCATGTCCAAACAAAGGTATTTCCGTGCACTACATTGTGCGCGTCTAGTAATGAAAAGTGGTGGACAAGGCGGCGAAGCTCGCGTGAATTCCAAGCAGACCGGCCCCAGCCAGGACCTTGTACATCGGTTCGCGTATTTAGAACGCAGTTGAAGTCGCCAATCAAAATGACATCACGACCGTCAAGAAAAAACACATCCAGGTCTCTAAAAAAGTCATTAGACTGTCCAGCTTGCGCTGGCCCATACACACACAGTCCTTAATCTGAAAGAAAGTAGCTACAGCTAAAGCCAAAACCCTGCCCACGCCATCGTAAAAAGCATGAGGTCCCTTAATAGAGCTCGGTTAAAATAATAATACCTACTCCCGTAAAACGAGATGTAGCAAAAGAGAAATAAAATCAAGGTTGAACCTTCGTTTAAAAGCAAGCACGTCGGATAGCGAGAAAAATTTGTTTCCTGGAGGCAAAACATCACAATTTGCAGCGCGGGCGACACTAATCACTTCAGCCTGCTTTGCCGGACTGCGAAAACCCTGAACGTTCAATGAAATAATGCAGTGTAGTAGCCATAATAAAAAGTAAGACTAACCTGGACGCATAGTTCTAGACGGTGTCCTGGAAAGTGTCCAGGGGACACTTGCTCGACCAAATTACAACGCACTGTTCGACCCTCCAGAAGAGGGTCGAGGTTTTTTGGACCGTTGGATTTACCACGGCCATCACTGCGTTCATCGGAGCAAGAGCTGGAAGTGTGCCCTCGCTTTGTTTCACGTGGAGCTCCCATTTCAACGTCAAAATCGGCAAGGCTAGACAGTCCGATGCTACTATCCATCCCAGGCTGAAGCCGTCTTCCGAAGACGTGTCCTGAGGAGGTAGACTGAGCCGCCGGCAAGCTTGGATCCACATTCTTGATGCTGGCAGCACTGTCCGCGTCTCGGCAGTCTGGTGTAGGCACCCTTTGTGTGGGCGATTTTTTACGTGTACGACGCGATGTCGAAATGGTCGGAGCGGCCGCAACAGAAGAGGCTGTGGTGTTTTCGCCACTGTTTTCCAAAATAACAGGGGTCGTAGGGCCAACTCCAACAGCAGCAGCCTGATAACTGGGGTCATTTGTGCACTGAACATCAAGTGGCGTCAAAGAAGAGACGCCGACGCCGTTTTCAGGGCAGTGCGTTGCGTCTTTCGAAGCGCACGGTTCCTGCACCAGCGGGAGGCCGACGCGCCAAGCGTCGCATCGACAATCGCGCTTTCGTTGTGCGCTTCGTTTGAAGGAACTTGTAGGGGTGAGGCCAGCACAGCGTCGGTGACCTCCTCTGCGTCCCCCGAGTCGGTAGTTGGTTCCGTTGCCGGTGTCAGTGGTGGAAAGGCACCAGCGGCAGCGTCTGAGTAAGAGCGCCGGACAGGGCAAACCACAGTTGGGTGGCCGTCCCCGCAGCGTCGACATGGGCGGTCACATCCTTCACTAACGTGACCATGCACACCGCAGCGACCACAATACGGTGTTGTGCACTGGGCTCGTAGATGGTCCCCTGAGCCGCATCTTCGACATACACGCTGGAGACCACGGTAGGTCAAACGTAGCACGGTGACCGGAGATGCGCAGGTAGTTCGGCACAGGATTAGCGGCGTTCATCTCCATTCGAACATACCGCGTTCTAGTGAGTACGCCGCGTCGCCCGCTCATCAAACCACTGGTGACAGTGAGCACCTTGCCATATGGGGATAACGCTTGGACGAGAGCTTCGTTTGAGACGAACGATGGCAGGAACAGGCAGCGACGTTGGTCACTTGTGGGCCAACGGGAACGACTTGAACACGCTCGCCGCCAATCACCAGGCAGCCAGCATGACGATTAGAGACATGGAGGCCATGCTCTTGACGGTGACTTGGAAGTTTCGAGCTCCCTGATGCTGCACGCAGATACCTCTGAGAGGCCGACTATTGAGGCCGTCGCATAAACGACGGTCTCGGCACTAGTCCCCGTAGGAACAACAACGTCGAAGACAAGCGCCTTCGAAGGCGTCCAAGACGCGACGGGCACCATGACTTGTACTGACGGACGCCCCTGACGTAGAACGATCAGGGACTCCTTAGCACTTGCAAACCGTGTCCTCAACTGACTGGCTTTCCAAGAAAAGCCATCTCATCCTGCAATAGCTTCAGCTGCTTTTGAATGGAGCTTTCAGGGGTAACTACATCAGCCCAGCTCACCTCGTGTCTAGGGCGAGTCCGGGGGCTGGTGCTTTTATTGCGGCTTCGACTGTGGCTGCGTTTTTTGGCTTTGCTGTCTTGTGATACTGGTGAGCGTCCTTTAGGGGCGTTCTTGAAAGATGTGCTTGGGTCGAGGAATAAAGCTGCATCTTGCTGGAAATTTGAGGGTGCGTGCTTTGGTTTGGGCTTGTACAGCTGTGGTCACTGGGGCGAGCCGGTGGGGGTCAATGTTGCACACCACCACTTGGGCTCACATTAGTGATCAAGGAGTGGGTTTGGAATGCCACACATTGGACAAAAAGACTGAGGAGCGCCTGGGCATACGTCTGGTTTGTGGCCAAGTTTGCGGCAGAGATTACAGGCTTCCGTCTTATGACGATAGGTACGCATCTGGTGATGTCACCCTGATAGCTTATGTAAAATGCACGCGCGTACCTCTGAAGGTGACCAAGGTGGACGATGTGGAACTCATGGGACGTACGGTCAGGATGAGACTTAGTCTGTCATAGTCTAATAGACTTGACAAGATGGTTTCAGATGTGTGTTCCATAGCAGTATTACGCATGATCCCTCCGCAGGTATTCGATGGATCGATAATGTGGGAGACAACTTCAAAGCTGCGCTCGTCCATCTTGATGAATTTTATACCGTGGTATGCTTCGGTGCGTGCCGAGTCCGGAGTGCCTATGAGCATAATGCTGCTTACAGAGTTTGCGGTTTTGGTCATGTAAGGAGCTTCTGAGCGTTGCCGCTTTCAGGACGGAATATTCCTGTGACAGGTTCGCCACGTTCAAGTAGCCCGCCACAGTCATCGTGGCACCAGCACCAGCAAGACCCGGCTGGCATAGGCCACGCGTTCGTGCGCTCCGGCAACGAGGAAGAGGAAGATATTTAGATCTGTGCCACTCGGCTACTCGGCTAGACGACCATAGTCATTAGAATCATGGGCACGAAATCGCCCTAATAAATACGCTTGTTTTTTTAACCTGTCTGCCTCAGCATCGCTACATTTCTGGTGGAGGTGCTTGTATGAATCGAAGCCCCCGAGCTCAAGACAGCGTAGCCCCGACGACCAGCGTATCAACCCCGTGAAGTAACTCCTGTACACCAGAGGGCAAGTCACCGTCTTCGAGGTGACTCACCTGAGTTCGGTCCTCTTCACTTCACACCAAGGGGAATTCAAACGATGGATGCCACCACTATGACTAGCCAGGTAACACCGGCACATGTTCATTAGCCAACCGCACCAGCCGCCAAGATTCCACGGCGACTCCTACGAGAATGTTGAACATTGGTTGGACCTGTTCGAGAGAGTGGCGAGCTTGAATGGATGGACGAAAGAGAGAAGCTCCGTCGCGTATACTTCGCCCTGGAAGACTTCGCAAAGACATGGTTTGAGAACCATGAAACCTCGTTGTCTATCTGGGAGGTATTTCGACGACAAGCGGTGGCTACGTTCGCGAACACAGACTGGAACGAAAAGGCGCAGGCTGCTCTTCAATCGAGGAACCAGTTCACGAACGAGAGTGCTGCTATGTACATTGAAGACATGGTGCGTCTGCTCAAGCGTGCGTCTTACAACATGGCTGAGGAGAAGAAGGCGCCATCTAATGCGCGGAGTGAAGCAAGAGCTGTTCGCCGTTCTAGTCCGCAACCCTCCAAGCACAGTTGCTGAGTTTTACTCGGAAGCGACGGCCATCGAAAAAACACTAGAACAGCGGGCTCGGCAGTACAACCGGAATCTTAACTGCGCATCTGCACAGGTATTCTCCGGAGGCGTGCGAAACGACGTTGAAGTCCTGCGAGAGCTCATTAGATCAGTTATTAGAGAAGAACTGAGCAGACTGCGAATGCTCCAGACCCAACTGCACTATCTGTTACGGACGTTGTTCGTGACGAACTGAGCAGGTGATACGAGAGCCAGAGCGTGAGCTGCAGCCGGTTCGTCCTATCCAGAACATACTCTGAGGTTGTCAGACAACCCACAGTACAAAGCAATGCAGCAGTTGCGATGGCGACGACTCCTCTCCACCTGCGGCACGCAATGCACCTCGTCCGCGGGCTACAACAGCTACCTATCTGCCCCAAGGAGCACGAAGGACACATCACTATGTGAAGTGTAGGCCCAGAAAAGTGACGTCTGGCATAATCACGATCGCAGGCCTCAGTGTTTTCATTGTGGGGAAGCGGGTCATCTGTACAGATTCTGTCCTTACCGACAGGCTGGATTAAGAGGATTCCCGTCGTATGCACCGTGCCCCCGAAATGGCGAACGACCAGCGGAGATTGAGGAGTAGTTGTCCACGCGCCAGAACTCGCCAACTCTACGCCAACACCAGTCATGGTCACCATCGCCTATGCGCTACCGGTCATCCAGCCCACGTGGACCTTCAAGGCAGCCTGGTCATCGCTCTCCAAGTCCACTCCCGGAAAACTGAAGCAAGTGACCTGTGGAGGTGAGTCCGCTGATTACGTCAGTTACGAAGATCCTCCATTATGGTTTGAGGGTGATGACGGTGTATTTCCGGTGAGATGGGTGCAGCAACGAAAACGTTACTTCAGATTTGCGATTGAGAATGGAAGGATGGGAGCTGAATGCCTTAGTCGACACCGGTTGATTATTCAGTGATGAGTGACAAGATGGTGAAAAAGCTAAGCAAAGTTGTGACACAGTGGAGTGTATCGCAGATACGCACGGCAGGCGGTCACATTATACGCCCCTTGGCAGATGCACTGCAAGACTTGAAATACGGGGCTTTATTACGTGCCGATTTCATCGTGCTGCCAGAATGTTCAAGGGAACTCATTATAGGCCTGGATTTTTTGCGAGCTAATGGCGCCGTAATTAACCTGCGTAGGTACATCATGTCGTTTTCGACTGAATGAGCTATACCTGTGGAGGAATCTGAGGAACGACGCCTAACTGCTCTACCCGTTGTTCATGATGACGTAACTGTGGAACCACGCTGCAGTATAATGGTGCTCGTAGAAAATGACGCATTGTACAACCGCGAAGGCATAGCGGATATAAATGTAGGGCTGTTTTTGAACAAACGTGTCTGCGTAGCTAGGGTTCTTGTTCACTTGAAGAAAGGCCGTGCAGATGTCCTACTCACAAATTTCTCCAATGAACTTCAACATCGCTCAAGGCACGGCTATTGCCTATTTACACGACTTCTGTATGGCGACTGAACTATGCAGCCTAACGACATCAACCCCTCGACCAGTGGCCTGCAACATCGACACATCCGTCACCGTCAATCAGAGCCTTCCAGAGAGTCAAAAGAAACAGATTACGCCTTGGTAAAAGAATTCTCTGATTGCTTTTCAAGTTCCTCGAAGGTCCAGCGCACGTCAATCACGAAAGACAGAATTATAACGCAAGACGACACGAGGCCTATATGCCAGCATCCATATCGGGTGTCACAGAAAGAACGGGAAATTATCAAGAAGCAAGTGGAGGAGATGCTTTCCGATGATGTCATTCAGCCTTCGAATAGTCCATGGTCGTCCCCGTATGCTAGTTAAGAAAAAAGACAACACACTTAGATTCTGTGTCGTATACAGAAAACTGAACAGTGTAACTAAACGAGATGTCTACCCCTTGCACGTATCGACGATACACTAGATCGGTTGCGATCCGCAAAGTTTTTCTCCTCCTTACATCTGAACAGCGGATATTGGCAAATAGAGGTCGACGAGCGAGACCGTGAAAAACGGCATTCGTAATACCAGATGGCCTCCACGAATTAAAAGCGCTTCCATTCGGCCTCTGTTCCGCACCAGCGACGTTCCAGCGAATGATGGACACTGTCCTTGCCGGATGAAATGGCAGTCATGCCTAGTCTATTTGGATGACGTTTGGTATTCTCTGCAACGTTTGACAAACATCTAGAGTGACTACGCACGTATTGGAAGCCATCTGGTCAGCAAATTTGACAATCAAACCCGAAAAATGCCACTTCGGCTTCGAAGAGCTGTGATTCCTTGGACATGTCATTAGTTCCGATGGTGTTCGTCCTGATTCCGAAAAGACAGCCGCTGTTCAGAGGTTCCCTACACCCAGCGACAAACTGTCAGTGCGTCGATTTTTTGGGTTTATGTGCCTACTATAGGCGATTTGTTGAAAATTTCTCAAGATTGCGGATCCTCTTACAAAACAGACAAAAGACGACGTGCCCTTCACATGGGAAAGCGAACAAGAGAAAGCTTTTCAAGAATTAAGGAAACGACTACAGGGTTCACCAATACATGCCCATTTTGATGAGACAGCTGACACTGAAGTCCATACCGATGCCAGCAATGTCGGCCTCGGCGCCATCCTTGGCCAGTGGCAAAATGGTCAAGTGAAAGTGTTAGCCTATGCCAGCCGTAACTATCAAAAGCTGAGGCAATCTACTCTGCAACTGAAAAAGACTGCCTCGCAGTCATCTGGGCAATAACAAGTTTCGACCCTACCATTATGGTTGACCGTTCAGAGCTGTCACTGACCACCATGCTCTATGCTGGCTAGCAAATCTCAAGGATCCGTCAGGTCGACTAGCCAGATGGAGCCTTAGGCTGCAGGAGTGTGACATTACTGTCGTATACAATCTGGAAGGAAACACAGTGATGCCGACTGCCTGTCACGCTCTCCCGTCGATCCCAGTGTACCTGAAGAGGAAGAATTTCCGTTTCTACGCGTTGTCGACGCATCAAAATCGCTCAATAACAACGAGATGACCCGGATTTGCTGGCGCTTATACAACACCTGCAGGTTTCGACGTTGAAGTCCCTCGCATATTCTCCTGAGGGCTCTCCGCGTTCTGCCTTCGAGGAAGTGTCTTTCACAGGAGGAACTTCGAACCTAATGGTGAAACGTTTTTACAAGTCGTGCCCACAGCCATGCGAAAGGAAATTCTGCACGCATGCCACGACGAGCCAAATCTGGACACATGGGTGAGCCGAACATTCGCCAGGATTCGCCTGAAATACTATTGGCCTAAGTTGCTCGCATCAGTGCAGCGCTACGTGAAAACTTGTCGTCAATGTCAACGGCGCAAAACTCCACCCGCATAACCAGCCGGCCTTCTCCAGCCAATAGACCCTCCTGATGCCCCATTCCAACAAGTTGGCATGGACTTCCTAGGACCTTTCCCGACATCGTGTGCAGGCAAGAAATGGATAGTCGTAGCCACAGACTATCTGACCCGTTATGCTGAGACTGACTCTCTGTACAGCGCGACAGCTGCTGAAGTCGCCAAGTTCTTTGTGAACAACATAGTGCTCAGACATGGTGCACCCATCGTCGTTATTACGGATCGGGGCACCGCTTTTACTGCAGACCTAATGCAATGCCTGATGCGCATGACAAATACCGATCACAGAAGAACAACGGCGTATCACCTCAGTCAAATGGCTTAACCGAACGCCTCAACAGAACTCTGACCGACATGCTATCAATGTATGTCGATGTTGAACATAAACAGTGGGATGAAATATTACCCTACCTAACATTCGCATATAATACAGCCGTTCAAGATACAACCCACGTTGCCCCTTTCGAACTAGTATTCGGCCGAAGAGTGACCACCCCGCTGGATGCCTTGTTACCACTATAGGATGAAAGCAGCTGTCCACCTGACTTAGATGACTTCTTGCAAAGAGCCGAAGAAGCACGGCAAATGGCAAGGTACCGAATACGCCACCAACAGCACGTCGATTCTAGTCGGTACAACAAGCGACGCAGTGACGCACTTTATCATCCCGGTGACAAAGTGTGGATATGGATACCTGTGCGCTGCCGCGGACTCTCTGAAAAGCTTCATTGCCGATACTTCGGCCCATACGAAGTACTCAACCGTATTAGCAACGTCACTTATGAAGTCAGAACCGCTGGACACGTTAGTTCAAGACGCCGCAATCCCACGGAAGTGGTACACGTAGTCCGCATGAAACCCTATCATGACAGATCATCGAAAAACGAGCAAGAGTGCACATGTATCTTTTCTATGTCTTAAGCATCGTTCAAGTAGCCCGCCACAGTTTTCGTGGCACCAGCACCAGCAAGACCCAGCTGGCATGCGCCACGCATTCGTGCGCTCCGGCAACGAGGAAGAGAAAGATAGTTGGATCTGTGCCACTCGGCTACTAGTACTTGACGACCATAGTCTTTAGAATCGTGGCCACAAGTTCGTGCTAATAAATACGTTTGTTTTTTTAACCTGTCTGCCTCAGCATCGCTACAATGTATAAGCTTCAAGGGCGGAGTGTCAGCACAGCTGATGCCTCCACGTATTCGCATGACTCATTTGTAGTCGTTCGCTGGAAGTGTAGGGGGTCTGGGAGCACTGCGACGAGTCGATGAGAGAGCTTTCTTTGACTCTTCTTGCGAAGTGTTGATGGCAGGCGTCGATTTCTTCGGGGATGAAGCGGGCTTACTGGCCTTGACATACACTTGACTCCAGCTGCCTTCATCATCGTCGAGAGCTTCGGCGGAGGGTAGCTCCTCTCCCTCTGCTTCGTGGATGACCATGTTGGCAGGCCTAGCTGGTAGGCCCACCGAGGTAGTCGAATGCTGCCAAAAAGTCAATCTTCGTGTATGCGAAATGCGAAGCACTCACTTGAAATCACTTCAGATGATTTGGTCAATTCCGTAGAAATATTCACATTTGTTCAAGTTGCCAATGAATGAATAAAGGCTGTTTCCCTTGCCGCGATTGCAGCGAAAAAAATTGTTCTGTTCGCTCCATTCCCTCTGTTCACAACCGCAGCTAATGGCAGTTTCGTTTCACATGAACCGCGAACGGTCCATGATTTTCGTTCTGCGACTGGAGCGGCGAGTTCTGCCACTCTTCTTTCTGGCAGACACCGCAAAATATTTCGAACGTCATGTATGGTTTGCGCATTATATATCATTAGGTTTCTATAAGCGGCAACGAAGGGCCTGCGTGTTTCGACTTTTAAGAACCCTTCTTAATCTAAATTAATTTAAAATGCACAGCATCGGCCATCGGCGCTATTTTGACGGGTCCCGACCGAAAATAGCTCCCGCCGTTGCAACCAGAGCGAAAATTTCCAACATGTTAAAAGCTTGCCACGGACCGCTGTGGCATGAGCGAACTGGCCTTTTTTTTTTTGCTGCGAGCGAATTCGCGCACTGAAAACCGCTGCTTTTTGTGTCATGTGAAACGGCCTTTAAGCAGTCAGAAACAGGAGTTTTGCCGGAGCACTTGTGAAACGTGGCCGCTCCCGGTGGCGTCTATCGCGCGTCCGAGCAGAGGAGTCTTCTTCGAGCATGCAGTGCGAACGGACTTGTTTTTCTGAGCTCTTGCGTTAGGGAAAGACGCTGCGGCGTCTCTGTCGTCTTCGAATGACTTCTATCAGAGTATTGCTCGAATCCTCCGGAATTTCACACTCTTCGACCGACCTCTTCGATAGGATTCTACCGAGCCCATTTTCGACCTGGTAGGCCCATTTTTCGCCCATTTCAAAGATTTTTCTTCGGCCGGGCATCCGCCCGTGCCGATGGAACGACATCATGCCGGAGGTGATGGTGCTGGACGGGGAAGTTATTTTCCAAAAAGACGCTAACGCGCTTGGGTGGCAGACTGCTTTGGGCAGCAATAAGCGTTCTCCATGACAACAAGCGTCTGTTTCTTCTCAAAGTGAAGGAACGGCTGGCCATCGCACGGCCACCACGCATGGCGTCGTTCGGCGTCTTGCAGCCGCATCGAGGCTATCCCGATTGCCGAGGAGCCATATTCGAGTCATAGTTCGACCGAAGGGAGGCCTGGGTCTCAAGAAGTTTAGCCTGGTTCATCTAGCCCAAGCTCTGGAGAAGGCATCAGAACTATCCCCGGAAGTAGTAGTAAACAACTTTATTAAGGCAGTTGACGGTTTCCTAAGTGGCGAGGGCTGTCAGGCCTTGCCCGGTCACCAGCTCGTCAGCGCGTTTGATGGCCCGGAGATGGGTGTTCAGGCTTGTAGTCGTAAAGATTCTCTCTCAGGCCTCACTTGAAGGTGATTGTCCTAAAAGGTTTGGTGGGGAAAGTTCTTTGCTGTATTCCTAGATGATGTTGTCCAAGGTTGCGGCCTGTGTCTTGCAAAGAGTGCACGTAGATGTGAATAAGACTCGGAATATATGTCTGTATATGTACGGGGAAGGGAATGAGTTCGTTTGAAGCCGCTGCCAATTGATTTGTTGAGCTTTGTTTAGTTGCGGGTGCGCGGGTGGTATGGTTTGCCTTGATAGCTTGTAGTACTGTGATGTCGTGAAATGTGATGAGTGGTTCGGTTCCTTCAATATCGTGGTCCGAAGTCTGGCACACCGCTCGGCGTATGAGTCCTCGAGCTTGTCTGTGGACGGCTTCGTTACCCGGGTTTCCTGCGTGCGCTGGGACCCAGATGAGTTGAATTAAACGGGGATCGTCATCGTTGCTCCTGCTGGAAGCAGTGTCGTCTAAGGCGTCGCGTGCCGTTTGGGGCAGAAGAGAGAGTATTGGCGCCGTGGTTGGGGAAACACTGCCACGGGCAAATCGGGATATGGCAGATTTGGAGTCACTAATAATTGTTTCAAATCCGGCTATTACGGCGAGTGCAGTGGCAGCTTTTTCAGCCTCGGTTGGGTCCTTTGCGCGTATGGAGCCGGCACATATTGTAGTAGGCTCTTTATCTACTGGGGTACGTTTCGACGAGACATTGATAGCATATTCCTGTTTAGGGGATCGGTATCTTGCCACGTCGACGTGAGCCGCCTTAGTGTTCGTACCATAGGTACTGTGGAGGTTTCTGGCGCGGGCCGATCATCTACCGTCATGAATAACGGCCAGCATGATCTTCGGCAATGGCTGCAAAATGAAGCGCTGTCTGATAACGGATGGTAACGAGGTCAAGTCTTGTCCGCTGGGTGACGAGGAAGAAACATTGCAGGATATCGTTTGCCCGAACATAACTCAGAATACCGTTGTGGTCTCTACCCCGGCGTCAGACAACGTGGGCGCCTACGCAGCGCTGCGTCTCATTAGCCTTGGCTCGACTGATTATCACGTTTCGGCGTACACAGCCACTTTTCACAATACCCGCAAAGGCGTCATCCAAGGCGTCGACGTGGACATCAATAAGCGACAGTTGGCGGTGATGATCATCAACCAGCGCTACTTTAAAGCCATGTAGGTTTATCGCATCAGAAAACGGCTACCGTCATCGTTCTCTTCAGTGGTCTCAGGGTACCCTACTCGGTAAGGCGGTGAAGACGGCGTAGAAAAGCCGCAAGGAAACGCAGGCAGCACCGAAAGGGTCTGACGTCACGGTATTCGAGCGTGGCACCAACCTCGAGGATGCGCTCTCCCTCGCCAGCTATTGAGAAGAGTCGTAGCCGCTCAAGAAGACGCTCTCGCTCCAAGAGGCGCGCCCACCCCCTGGGGCGCTTCCACTTCAAGGGACGCTCCCACTCTAGGCTACGCATCCAAGAGGCTCCCAAGACCTGGGTGGGTCGTGCCAAGCCAAGCCCGGCACAGCAGCAGCACAGGTAACGCACGCGGCACTACCAGAGCAAAAAGAAGACCCTAGGATTGCATTCTTACTTCAAGAAAATGCTTGTTTAAAAGCGCAGCTTCAGCAGATGAGGGTCAATATTGAACATAGCTCGGCATACTCACTCATGAGTACACTCACTCACACTCATTTGTACTCATTTGAACATGGTGAGTGTGAGTATGAGTGAGTACTGATGAGTATGAGTAGGAGTGAGTAGAACGTGAGCGAGTACACTAAGTATAAGTAAGAGTGAGTATGGACGTGAATGAGTAGTTTCAGTGTGATTAGAAGTGAGTATGAACGTGAGTGGGTGCTCATGAGTGTGAGTAGGAGTGAGTGTGAACGTGAATGAGTATTCTGAGTGTGAATAGGAGTGAGTATGAACATGACTACTCTGAGTGTGAGTATAAGTGGGTATGAATGTGAGTGAGTACTCTGAGCATGGGAATTGAGTATGAGCGTGAGTGAGTATTGTGAGTGTGAGTAAGAGTGAGTATGAACGTGAGTGAGTACTTTGAGTGTGAGTATGAGTGAGTATGAACGTGAGGGAGTACTCATGAGTGTGAGTAGATGTGAATTTGAACGTGAGTGAGTACTCATCAGTGTGAGTATCCGTAAGTATGAACGTGAGTGAGTATTCATAAGTGTGAGTAGGAATGAGTGAGAGCTTGTGAGTGTGAGTAGGAGTGAGTATGAACGTGAGTGAGTACTCTTAGTGTGAGAAGGAGAGAATATAAACGTGAGTGAGTACTCATGAGTGTGAGTATGAGTTTGAATATGAGTGAGCACTAATGAGTGTGAGTATTCGTTAGTATGAACGTGAGTGAGTATTCATGAGTGTGATTAGGAGTGAGTGAGAGCTCATGATTGTGAGTAGGAGTAAGTACGAACGTGGGTGAGTACTCATGAGTGTGAGCAGACTTGACTGCGAAGGTGAGTGAGTTGCTTTGAGTATGAGTAGCAACAAGTAGAAACATGAGTGAGTTACTATGAGGTGATAAATATTTGTTATCATCGCAACAGCGTCCTCAAACGTTGGAAAAAACGGGCACTATGGCATGCAAGCGTCCTGTACGTAAAGCCTTCAGTTAGTTTGGAAACTGGGGGAGCCATTCTACATCAGATGGGGGGGGGGGCGAGGTAACCGCGCAAAACTCGAGTTGAGGGTAGCCGTCCATTTTATTGTAAGTTGAATTTTCTAGGCTGAATAACTTTCAACTGCCTGTCCCTATAGCTACCGCTTTTGCTGCACTAACCTCTTGCGCTCCAGTCTACGCAACGCGCTGATTATACATGTAAAACAACAAGGTCTTGAAAAGCCCTTCAACAAAAATCGCCGCGCGAGCTGGTTCAGAAAAAGAAATGCACTGCGCAAGCGACAAAAAAAGCGCTGAAATGACCCGTGAGAGAAAGCACATTGTGTGCGCTACGCACATTGTGCGCAGCGATTTTGCAGTTTCTATCTGCGTTGTTCCTCAAGTGAAGGTTGCCTTGAACGAAAACCTTAAGTGATCTCATGACCTCTCAAGCGCGAAGCTGTGTGCAAACTTCGCCTTCTCAGTGCCCCATTAAGAAAAAAAAGGAAAGCTTGGAGGACGGTTGAGCTTCGCCGTCAATAGTATAGTATGCGATAGCGTAATCGGACCCTGTTCGCATCGCCGTTTCAATCTCTACCCTAGCTTCACTTTTCGGCGGTTTATTATGCCTTCAACAGTGCAGACGCAATGTGAAATAACCACCCAATCTCCCTTGATAATTTATTCTATCATTCAAATAACGTGGGCTAGTACAAAAACACTCATAACGTAACTCGTTAATTACCGTTTAATTCGGCTGTCCGCGATAACACTGCGTATGCAGACTGCCAATGAACCTTAACCGCGTCCACAGATCCAAATAAGGCCCCCCTGCAATCGTCAGTGCGGGCACGGAGCCAACGAAGTCTCCGCGTGAGCGCGACCCACAGAGGAAGGAAAACATCTCCGAAGATGCGCACAATTTCTCGAATGCAAAACTGCCGTACGCAACGCTTCCATCTGAAGGCGAGGCAGAGAGGGGAGGCGCCGTCTCGACGGTCGCACCGGGCCACAGAACACCTACCAGTGGTCGGGCGGCCGGGCTGGCCGCGGCGCCACGGCGCCGACGTGGCAGCCAGGTCCGGCGCCCGCATGTCCCGCTAGTGCAGTCAGAAGGGGCTAGGGGCACTGGAACGAACAAAGCGGCCGATCCGGATGGCTTGGCAACGTCTTGAGTTCTGGCGGGTAATCATAGCGGCTGCTGTGTAGTATACTGAAGCTGTCGAGAGCGTCTCTATTTCGCGCACGTGCGTCGTAGCCTACGAAAGCGCGTTTTGAGTGCTTGTAACACATTACTGAGATTCTAAATGATGTCTCAGCGTCTCCTACGCGTCATGGCACACAATAAATGTGCAGGTGCGTCGTAATTGCGCTGAGTCATTGCCTGTTTGTGGAGACTACCAACCCTAAAAGAAAGCGACAATTGCTCAGCTCGATTGTTTCTTGAGTAACCTGAGTACACGTAACGCAACCTCATTGTTAATATTCATCATCGGCCTGACAACGTCCACTGCAGGACAAAGGCCTCTCCCATGATCCGCCACTTTACTCGGTCCTGTGCTTGCTGCTGCCATTATGTACCCGCGAATTCGCTAATCTCATCTGCCCACCTAACTTACTGTCTCCCCTAACCCGTTTGCGTTCTCTGGAAATCCGGTCAGTTATGCTAATGACCAGCTGTTATCCTGCCTACGCGCTACATGCCGGCCCATGTCCATTACTTCTTCTTGATTTCAACTATGATATCCTTAACCCTGCTTTGTTCCCTGACCCACTCTGCTCTCTTCTTGACTCTTAAAGTTACAACTACTATTTTTCTTTCCATCGCTCGCTGCGTCATTCTCAATTTAAGCTGAACCCTTTTGTAAGCCTCCAGGTTTCTGCTCAGTAGGTAACTACCAGCAAGATGCAGCTGTTATATACCTTCGTCTTCGGGAGATAGTGACAATCTACCAGTCATGAGCTGAGAATGCTTGCCCAGTCTTCTCCACCCCACTCTTATTCTTCTCGTTACTTCAGTCTCGTGGCTCGGCTCCGCAGCTACTACCTATCCTAAGTAGACGTATATACCTTTCCAACTTCAAGTGCACTGCCACCTATCTCAAGCGCTGTTTTCTTTCGAGGTTGTTGTTCATTACTTTCGTTTTGTGTCGGTTATTTTGTAGATTCCAACAGAAGGAAAGCGGGAAAAGGGGGGACAAAGTTTTGTGGGCAGATGAGATTAGGAAGTTTGCGGGTATGAAGTGGCAACACCAAGCAAAAGACCGAGTTGACTGGCGGAACAGGGGAGAGGCCTTTGTCCTGCTGTGATGAAGATGATTATGTGAATGTAAAGTACGTGGGTGAGTGCGCCTGAGTATGGGTAGCCGTAAGTATGAAGGTGAATTCTTATGTGAGTGTGGAGGTGAGTGAGGGCTTATGATTTTGAGCAGGTGTGAGTATGAAGGTGAGTGAGTAACTATGAGTCTTAATTGAGGTGCACGAAAAATTGAAGTACAGAAAGGAGACACCTGGACACGGCGCGCTGTCTCGAGGTGTCTTCCTTTTGTACTTCAATTTTTCGCGCACATCAGTTAATATGAATTACCAACTCGCCCAGCAGTCTGTGTTTCTCTAAGAGTGTGAGTAGTCGTGAGTATGAACGTGATCCATGAACAATGAGTGTGAGTAGGCGTGAGTATGAACATGAGTGAGTACTCATCAGTGGGAGTAGTCGTCAGTATGAACGTGAGTGAGGGCCTATGAGTGCTAGCTGACATGAGTGTGAACGTGAGTACTCACAAGTGTAAGTAGTCGGGAGTATGAAATTATTTACTCATCAGTGTGAGTAGTCGTCAGTATGAACGTGAGTGAGCGCCAAGAGTGTGAGTTGGCGTAACTTTGAACGTGAGTGAGTACTTATGAGTATGAGGAAGAGTGAGTGTGAACCTGAACGAGTACTTTCAGTGTGTGAGTAGAAGTGAGATGGAACGTGAGTGAGTACTCATGAGTGTGAGTAGGAGTGAGTATGAACGTAAGTGAGTAGGAGTGAGTGAGTAGGCGTGAGTATGAACGTAAGTATTTGAGTGTGAGAAGGGGTGAGTATGAATTTGAGTGAGTACTCTGAGTGTGACAAGGAGGGAGTATGAACGTTAGTGAGTACTCATGAGTGCGAGTAGGCGTGAGTATGTACGTGAGTGAGGGCCTATGAGTGGGAGTAGACATGAGTATGAACGTGAGTGAGGGTGAAGGCTGAAAAAATTGTGGTGAGTGAGTATGAGTGAGTAGTCTCTCAAAGTGCCGACCTATGATATTGAAGCTCTGAAAAATACAGCACAGGCTCAGGTGTGGTCTTCTTGAGTGGAGCCGCGGCCGGCTAAGAGAAGGATAGATACGGAAGGAGAGGTAGCGACGGCTTCCCACTTGGATGTCTTGGGAGCAATCAAAGATTTACAAAAGGTGGTAGCACGGCACGCGGAATGTTTCGACCTCGTATCATGTAAAGTTGCCATGATCGAAAGCAGGCTCGCTGCAGGCAGGAACTCTTTTGTCCCGGTGAGGCCTGTTTCACTTGTTCCCTCTGCGCGCCTCGGTACGCCAATGCATCAGGCTGCCGTCGATATGGACGTGCCGTTAAGTCGGCAAATCAGTAGCAGCATTCATGGCTCCCAACGCAACTGAGTTTGTCATTTGTCAGTGGAACTGCGCGGGGTTCAGGCAGCGTAAGGCCTCCCTCCAGCAGTACATTGCTTCGTTGGTGGTTCAGCCGCATGTGATCGAACCATTGACGCGGCGGTTGCCTTGCCCGGCTATTGATCTATTTTGTTTAGGAGGGATGGTCAACGTGGTCTGGCTGTTTTGGTTTTGAACAAATGTGCGTTTTTAGAGCACACACTTGTGCTCGGCAACTCTGCTTTGGAGGCCCAGTTAGTTGAAATTATTCCTAATAATTGGCCTAAGTGCAACATATTCGTACCGAATGTCTACAACAGCTCTCTAAATCACAAGCAGGCGTTCTTCTCGGTGGTGCAGAGGCGGCTACCCTTGCAGGCAAGTCACCACTAGTAGCTATCGGTGACTTTAACGCACCTCACCTAGCCTGGGGTTATCCAAAAGTTACTGTGTAAGGGAGAAACCTTGTTAAAGCTATGACGGACTGTTCCAGGGAGCTTGTCAAGGACCCTCAGTTCCCAACCCGGTTGGGCGATTCCGTTTCGAGAAACTGTTGGATCTCGCATTCATCAGAAATGCGGGGAGAGTTCAGCGGGTTAACTTTCAGGAAAGCCTGAGAAGTGATCACTTTATCCTCGCACTCACGCAGGAAACCCAGGCGGCTCCACCTAAGGAGTACAGGGTGACGGACTTCGACGAGTTCAGGAAGCGCCTTAAAGCTGATCAGGCTGAATATGCAACGTTAGAGGAATTCTTTTCTCGACTCGTGGAGGATGAGCTCCTCGCAACCAAGACTGTTCAAACTGACTTACAGATGGATACGATGAATTCGCGTCTTGCGCATTCCTTGGAGGCTAAAAAATCGCTGGTTGATAGATGGCGCACAGAAAAGTTAAATAGGAGGCTCCACAAACGCATATCTTTCCTCAATAAAGATATTGAAGATTGTTGTCGGGAGCTTTCCAGGCAGCAGTGGAACAAGGTTTGCTCAAAAGTAGATGGACAGATGCGCACCGGAGGTAAATGGAACCTCTTAAAAGTACTACTCGATCAGACAAACTCTAAAAGTAATCAGAGGTTGGCAATCCACCGCTTAGTTCAAGCACAGTGGAGCAGTGGAGTCACCGACACCACTTTACTCAAGGAATCGGCAGAGCAATACCTTCTGCTTGGCCTCTCCGGGGACTGGGATTACCCGGTCTACTAGGGAAGGCCACTCGAGTAAATCGACTCGCCCTTCACGAACCTTGAGATCGAACAGGTGCTTCATGGGCTTATTAGCCACTCAGCCCATGGTCCAGATGGCGTTACAATCTGTTTGCTGCGCAATCTCGACGAAAAGTCCATCGCTAAGTTAACCGAGGAGGTCAATACCATCATGGCAGAAGGTCGCGTGCCTCAGGCCTGCGGGCCACCTCGGTAATACTCGTTCCCAAGCCGGGCAAGGTACTCGCCATGGAAAACCTACGTCTCATTTACCTCACATCTTGCGTGGGGAGGGTGATGGAGCATGCGGTACACAACAGAGTGTCTCGGTATATTGACGATAAAGAGCTCTTTCCGTACAAAATGGTAGGTTTCTGGCCGGGTCTATTCACCCAGGATGTGATGCTGCTGATTAACAGGCAAATTATCGACCGACACACCCAAGATGTTTGAGGAATATTGGCCTTTGATCTCGCCAGTGCCTTTGATACGATTTCACACCAGTTTATACTGGAGGAGGTAGAGCGCACGGGATTAGGTCCCAAGTTGCCATGATGGTATTGACCTCCTCGGTTAACTTAGCGATGGACTTTTCGTCGAGATTGCGCAGCAAACAGATTGTAACGCCATCTGGACCATGGGCTGAGTGGCTAATAAGCCCATGAAGCACCTGCGCAGTGGCTCTTTCCCACTAGCGTGGAAGCAGGCTAAAATTACCCCTGTTCACAAAAGTGGCTCCTCTCGGGACGAGCGCAACTACCGTCCTATTTCGCTTATCAGTACATGTTCAAAGATACTCGAGCACATTATTAACAAACACTTGATGTCCTATCTTGATACGCACAATCTATTATCTTCGAAGCAGCATGGCTTCCGCCGAGGCTTATCTACAACAACTCAGTTAATCGAATTTGTTCATGATCTTTCAAAAACAATCAATTTGCGTGGTCAAACTGATGTGGTATATTTGGATTTCGCAAAGACATTTGATAAAGTATCGCACTCAAAGCTACTGTTTAAAATTGACAAAACGTTTCAAAATAATCACTTGACAAAATGGTTTTCATCCTATCTCAGCTGCCGTCAGCAGTTTGTTCAAATAAAAAATAAACAGTCCAGAGCAGTTGCAGTGAATTCTGGAGTTCCCCAGGGGAGCGTGCTGGGTCCCCTTTTATTTTTGTTATATATAAATGACCTACCAAACCGCGTTACGGTCCCGATAAGGTTGTTTGCCGATGACTGTGTTGTTTATAGCAGAATCGAGACTGAACATGACCAAGTTAATCTAAACAACAATCTTCAAAGAATAAAGGATTGGTGCGAAGAATGGCAAATGAGTTTGAACACAGAAAAAACAGTCTTTATGACTATAACTAGAAAGAAAGCACCTCTAGATTACAACTACCAGATTGGCAATGCTTTCCTCAAGCGTGTACAAAACTATAAATATCTTGGGTTATGGTTCACGACCGACCTCCGGTGGAACACTCATATTGATAATGTATGCTCCAGGGCTACCAAGGCATTGTATAGCCTTAGACGTAACCTTTATACCGCCCCATCTGATATAAAGTGTCTTGCTTACAAAACTCTTGTCAGACCTAGTATCGAATATTCTAAAATTGTCTGGGACCCTTACACAAAGACAAACTGCAATAAAATAACAAAAATACAGCGACTTGGTGCGAGATTTATTTTTAATAAATATCGCCGACATCATTCTCCTACTGAACTCTGTAAAAAAGCTGGACTGAATAGTCCTGAACTTAGGACGAGGATTGAGCGTCTGAAATTCCTCTTCCAGTTAATTCATAATCATTTTAAACTAAACTATTCAGATTACTTCCAGGTCAACACACAAGAACACTCCAGACATCGCCATATTATGTATATACCACCCCTAGTCCCACGTAACGATTGCTTTAAGTTCAGTTACTTTCCACGTGCTATTGAAGATTGGAATATGCTGCCACAGTCTATATTTGGTTGTTCCTCGCTTACATCATTTGAACAGAATCTAAAACGTTTATTTTCCGAATAACAGTGACATGTGTTTTTTTTTTATGGCGTGTGTGTGTACTTTTTGTTGGTTGCATGATTCTGCAGTAGTTGTCTTTCAAATCTTCAGCGCGGTGCAAAAGTGCCGCCTCAAATGCGTCATGTGCTGTTCTGCGCGTATGTATTGCATCGCATGTGTGTTCCATTTATGTATGTTATGTATAACTTCGAGTTGCTGGTCACAATAATACCGAGAAATTATCTCGAGACCTGTACGGTACTTCTTTTTTGCAAATAATTGTTTGTACTTCCACCCTGTAACGGCCCACTTCTGAGCTAACAGTATAAATAAATGAAATGAAATGAAATGAAGTTTCACGCCTATGTTCGCGCCTTCCTGAAGGACCACAAAGCCACCATAAACATTGGCGAATTAAAATCGGAGGCCTTCATCCTGGGTTCGAGGGGCACGCCACAGGGGCTGTACTTTTACCCTTTTTCTTCAATATAGTCAAGAAAGGCCTCTCGGAGCGCCTCTCCATTGTAGCCAGTACAACCATGCCTCATAGGCTGACGAAGTCTGGTGCATGGCTGGTTCGGATGCTGAAGTGGAGGAGGAGCTTAAATCTACTTTGTCTATTACAGAACGTTTTCGGCAGGATACAGGGCTTCAGCTATCCCCCTCTAAATCGCAGTTGCTTCAATATCGACCAGTTTAACCGGGGAGAAAGAAGGAGTCACCGCTTGATCAGGTGCAGATTACTATAACCACATGGGATGGGATGTCGATTCCTAGAGTCAATTGCATCCGGGTTCTAGGCTTCCTTCTTGAATACAACGGCCGAAATTCGCAGGTTTTGGCTCGCATCACCTTGAAAACGGAGAAAATGCTCAAACTAATACTGATGGTCAAGCCGCAGGGGAGGGCTGAGGGAGAGCAATCTCCTTCGGCTCTTCCACGCATTCTTCATGAGCCACATTAATTACGTGGCATCCTCTCTAAATTGATCTAAACGCAAGGTGGATAAACTTTACACTTTAATGCGTAAGCATAAAAAGAGTACTGGGCCTCCTTATGAGCACAAATACGGGCAGACTCATGAGTCTGGGCATGCACAACACCCTCACGAAGGTGACCGAGACACAAACACTAGCTCGGGTCGCACTACTCTCCTCCACGAAAGCTGGGCAGCGTCTCCTACAGTCGCTGGGATATCATCATACGGCAGGGGAGGAACAGATGATCTTCTTATCATAAACAATGAAGGGCACGTACGAGGTGGCACCCTTCCCGCGTAACGTTCATCCATAGTACAATGTTGGCCGGCGAAAGGCACGGGCCAAGTCTCTCCTTTATTTCATGGCTAAGTACACGGGTAGTGTAGCTTTCGTCAATGCGGCGCAGTACGGCCGCTCCGATCGTTTTGCAGCTGTGGTCGTTCATCATCGCGGTTGCGTACTCAACTCAACTTCCGTGAGGAAAGCGTGTGCCTCCATAGCAGAGCAGGTAGCGATAGCCTTGGTGATGACGGACCCTTCGCGTTCCGAGATATTTACTGAATCCAGGGTCACCACCCGGGACTTTGCCTCGGGGGTAATCTCTAGGAAGGCTGCTGCTATTTTAAATTCAAGGGCTGTAGTAAGCTATCACACAATCACCTAGTTTCCGGCCCGCATGGGCTCAGAGGTGCATTCGACTCTTCCCAACGCCAACGAACTTGCCCATATCCGTGCGCAAGAAATCGGGCGGGTACGGAGGTGGGTTCGCAGATAACTTTATTGATCCACTTGGCGCCTTTAATTAAGCGACATCCCATTATCAGTTGTCTAGGCGGAGGTAACCGCTCCTACATGCTAAGCACAATCGGCCGCAGTCATTGGTTCTTCGGATGCTGCAGGCAGGTTCATTCCCATCTCGTAGCACATTCAGCCACTTGGCTGATAGCATAACTCCAGGATGCCCTAGTTGTGAGGCACATAACTGCTCACTCGCTCACATGCTCTGGCAGTGCCCAGCGTTACATGACGCAAAGTTCAGCACAGAAGAAGACTGGGAGAGGGCTCCTAAGAGCTCCGAGCTCTCAGACCAATACTCGGCAGTCCAGGAGGCCTGCGAACGAACGGAGGGCCATGGTCTTCCAGTCCAGGCGTGGACGCGGCCAGCAACTGCGGCGGACTCCTCTTAGCGTGTGTCTGATCAGTTCTCCAGGACCAAAAAAGGTTCATTTCACTTCACTTGTTCAAGCCACTCCTACTTACGAGAATTTGGCTTGGCACCACTGCACTTTATTTAAATGCAAGAATAATCAACGCAAGAGGAAGATATTGGTCAGCACTGTCTAGGAAGGTCACAACTCGATGCGGCAACAGTGCCAGTGTGGTGCTTTCAGATTGCGCGGACTTCCATCCGCAACAAAAAACGCCGAGCTCAGTGAATAACTGCAGTCAACAAGAAAAATTGCGAGCCCAGTCAAAGTATACGCGACTGCTTCAGTCAGGCATGACTCTAGCCATTTCACTGTATAGCAGTGATTTGCATCCAGTATGCTTTCATTAGGCGCCACTAAATTGTTGTGTTTCACATGCTCCATTCAAAAAATAGAATGTATTACAACTCACGCGTGGATGCACGCACTCCGCTCGTTTACTACAATAGTAACGGCATACTACTGCGATGCAAAGAAACGTGAACAGCCGATACCCTGGATTTCGACTCAGGGGAATTCGACGTGCCTTGGCTGTGGCAACAAAGATATACTGTAAGCCGATGTCACCGTAGAAATAGCATTGTGCTCATGCACCAGATGTGTTTATCATTGACTAACAATGCCTTGCACTCGGAACACACACACGGTGCGACAGTCCAGCTAGTGCAAAGTTTTATTGTGCTGCGGTGACACCAGCTGAAAGCGAGAATTCGCTGAGGGGCAGTCATTATATGTGGGGTTTAACGTCCCAAAACCACTATATTGCCGCGAAGCGTATTACGGATAGTGTTGCGCATGCCGATACCACCGGCACGCGGCCTTATCGTGGTCCAGGATGCACCGCGATTCATCTGCCAAGATCATGGCCCGCACGTTGACCATTCGTTGATTACGAGATAGCCCCAGATGCCTCGACGACTGTATCTCGGATGGTGAACGCGCCTTGCAATCCAGTGGGACATTCTGTAACCCAACGGCCGTCGAACACGCTGTTCGCCACCCGCTAAGCCGATGTGTATACTTTCCTTTAGGGGGTGCAAGTCCGCCAAATAAACGAATTCCCTTCTATCTCTACGAGCCTCCCGGTCTCCTGTCTTCGGGCTACCCTCACTCTTACGTGATATCTGGTGGAGGTGTGGGGTATGCACAAGAATGACCTTAAAACAGCCACTGCAGAGAACGAGGACGCTGAAGACACGGATACTCGAAGCAGCCGCCGCCTCCGAAACCTGCCACCTGAGCTGGGACTGCTACCGGACCCCACGCGACCACGAAAGGACGCTTCCACAGCCACCATGAGCACCCCGCAATCACCCACCGCTGTCATTCTGCAGCAGCCGCGGGTGCCTCCAACTTTCCATGGTTATGTCGCTGAAGACCCAGAAGAATGGCTCGACCAATTCGAGCGCGTGGCTACCATAAACAGGTTGGATGAAGAAATGAAGATGCAATACCTTTCCTTTTCCCTGGACGGCCCCGCCAAAACGTGGTATGAAAACCATGAGACTACACTGACCACCTGGGAATTTCTGAAGAATGAGTTGCTCAGGACCTTCACCAGCATCATGCGAAAAAAAAGGGCCCAGCTGCTGCTAGAATCGAGGACCCAACAGCCGAATAAGACCCTAAACGTGTACGTCAAAGAAATGAAACGTCTTTTTAGGCAAGCGGACCAAGGCATGACCAAACACAAAAAGGCTGGATACCTAATGCGAGGGGTGAAAGAGTCGCTTTTCGCCGGCCTCATAAGAAACCCTCCTAAAACAGTCGCTGAATTTACTGAAGAAGCGCACACCATAGAAAGGATCCTGGACGCCCGGACTCGGCAATACAACCGCCCGTTTCAGCTCAGCTGGCTCTAATCGGAACCGATCCGAGGTGAACTAACCACCAACAATCTGTGGGAAGCTATTCGAAAAGTGGTTAAAGAAGAACTATGTCGATTGCTACCTTCTACCCCCCAGCCCCCCAAACAGCATCTCTCTCGGACATAGTGCGTGATGAAGTCCCGCAGGCGCTTGGCTCTTCATCAGCGACGACTGGAACAGAGGCCGAAGCAATGACTTACGCCGCTGCAGTGAACACTAGGCTACCCCGAAGAAACGAGTCCAGTCCTCGACGGTACGCTGCAGCCCCAAGTAGCCGTCCACCCTTCCCCGCCCAACTTACATACGAGAGACGCCCGAGCCCAAGAAAATACGACACCTGGAGAACTCCCGACGACCGTCCCCTATGCTTTCACTGCAGTGAGGCCGGCCACATTCTTCGACACTGCCCGTACAGGCGGATGGGACTGCATGGGTTATCATCTCGGGCTCCACGTCCACGCCCTGGACAACGACCTCCGGCAATCGAATACTAATTGCGCCATACAGAGTACTTATCCAGCCCTTCTCCATCACCATCATTCCCACGCTTCACGTCACTGAACCGCAGCAACAACGAACGAAGAAGGTCCCCAAGCCCCCGTAGGGGAAAATAAAACCAGCAACCTTTGGAGGTGAGGTTGCTTCAAGAGGAAAAGCTGAAGACCCTCCACCGATGACCCTATATGACGACAGCCCATCATCTACGACGAGGACAACGCACAACAACCCAAGCCGCGAGACGAAGCAAAACGAAGCAACAAGACGAAGCCGTGACCCGAACCCAAAACCAACGCGCAACTCCAGCCCACGTGTCACCGATTTTGAAGTATCTATCGACAGCCACCCGGTAAGTGCCTTGATTGACACAGGGGCTGACTACTCGGTCATCAGCGGGCCATTGACAGCACAACTGAAGAAGGTTAAGACAGCTTGGGACGGCCCGCAGATGTGCACAGCGGGAGGCCACCTCCTCACCCCATCAGGGCGATGTACTGCAAGGGTGACATTCGATGGTCACACACACCTTGCGACTTTCTTGGTACTCCCACAGTGCTCCCGTGACGTCATTCTCGGCATGGACTTCTTGACTCAACATCACGCGGTTATCGACCTGGCGTCCAGATCCATCAAACTTTCCTTGGATGAAGCCATAAATTCATACTCGGCACCACATAATCGCGCAGCCCTCCGTGTGCTCGAGAATGACGTGAGCGTCCCACCCCGATCAACGACCCTAATCCCTCTAACCACTGGTACTGCCGAAAATGCCTATGGCGTCGTCGAAGGTAACATACAGCTTTTGCTTGGCCGTGATATCGCAATCGCAAGAAGCATTGCAGACTTCCGGAATGGACAGGGCCCAGTGCTGCTAACAAATTTCAGCCAAGAACACCGTCACCTGGCCAAAGGCACGACCATTGCCTTTCTCGATGAAATCGCGGAAGTCAGTGACACCCTCGCCTTTTCGAATCCAGCGACCATCACCCCACAGACCCACAACTCGCAGCTGTCATCCGGCATTAACCCTTCCTCAGCCGCAAGATAAGAGAGCAGTGCGCCGATTCTTAGGACTGTGCGCCTATTACCGGCGGTTCGTCAAGAACTTCTCACACATTGCTGACCCTTTGACTCAGCTCACCAAGTCGGACGCCCCTTTCAAATGGAAAGCTGCGCAACGTGAGGCATTCAAAGAACTTCAACGTTCACAGTCGCTGCCGGTGCTGGGTCACTTTGATGAAAATGCCAAAACTGAGATACACACAGACGCCAGCAGCATCGGCTTAGGTGCCGTTCTCGTTCAGAAGCAAGGGCTGCAAGTGCGTCATCGCGTATGCAAGCCGCTCACTGTCGAAAGCGGAAGTGAACTATTCCACGTCTGAGAAGGAATGTCTTGCGATAGTGTGGGCCACCTCGAAATTCCGCCCATACTTGTATTGCTGACCCTTCAAGGTTGTAACGGACCATCATGCGTTGTGCTGGTTGGCCAGTTTGAAAGACCCTGGCTGCCTCGCTCGATGGAGCCTATGGCTTCAGGAGTTTGACGTGAAGGTGGTCTACACGTCTGGTCGTAAGCACTCCAACGCAGACTGCCTCTCAAGAGCCCCTGCCGGCACACCACCAAGCCATGAAGATGACGATGCCTTTCTTGGGCCTAGCAGCAGCACCTTTGCATTACAGCAGCGCTCAGACCCGATCCCACAACAGTTGATCAACTACATCGAAGGAAAGGCCTCCATACCGCCTGCACTGTTCAAGCGTGGGATATCATCCTTCTGTGTGCAGAACGGGGTAGTCGTTAAAAAGAACTTTGCACCGAATAAAGCAGCTTACCTTCTTGTCGTCCTAAGCAGCCTCACAGAAGAAATTTTGCAAGCGTTACATGACGAATCCACTGCCGGCCACCTCGGTTTTACACGCACACTCCACAGAATTCAAGAGCGATACTACTGGCACCGCCTCTCCTCAGATGTTGCACGGTACGTCAAGAGTTGCCGTGCATGTCAGCGCCGGAAGAGACCTCCAACAAAACCAGCTGGATTTCTCAAGCCGATTGAATCCCCGTCGAGACCATTCCAACAGATTGGTATGGACCTGCTTGGACCTTTCCCCACGTGAACATCCGGTAACAAGTGGATCATAGTGGTCACTGATACCTCACCCAATACGCTGAAGCTAAGGCCCTTCCGAACGGCACAGCCGTAGGAGTTGTCAAATTTTTTGTCAAATCCATTTTCCTCCAGCATGGCGCACCTGAGGTACTAATAGCAGACAGGGGAACGGCGTTTACGGCTGATCTTACTCAGGCAATCTTACATTACAGTCATGCAGATCACCGAAGAACAACTGCGTACCATCCACAAGACAAACGGTCTCACGGAACGCTTGAACAAGACCATTGCCGATATGCTCGCTATGTACGTGGACACAGAACACAAGACCTGGGGCTTAATTCTTTTTACGTGGTTTGCGCCTACAACACCGCGGTGCAGGAGACCACTAAAATGACACGATTTAATCTCGTCCACGGGAGGGATGCCATTACCACCCTGGACGCCATGCTGCCCAATGTCACCGATGAAAACATGGAGTTTTATAGTAGCGCACCGCGAGCCCTTGCGTTGCGGTCGCTGCCACTGCGCATGCGTCGTACGCAAGTCGGCGCTCGCGTTCACGGACCGCACGCAAAAAATCTGAAATTGCGTGCGGTAATGGCGGCCCGCATGTGGCTCGCATGCGCTGGTTTCGAGGCTACGGGTGGTGATGGCAGCCCACATACACGACCTTCTGCATCTTACTGACCTGCCCAGGGAGCGAAGCGCCAGCACGCCCTTTCTGGTATTGATACCTGCCGCTATGCGCTCTGTGGCGCTGCAACTTACCTCATGCGCACCGGTTGCTGGCGCACCAAAACATTGGTCGCCACATTTTTTTTTCGTCTGCTCGCGTGACGCTGGAAGAAAAGCAGCAATGTTTACCCGTACATGCACTCTGGACAATTAAAATATTAAAAAAGTCTTTTTGAATAAACTTAAAGTTATAGTGACGATCTTTCGCTACCGTCTGCTCGTGTCGAGCTGCGACAGAAGCGTGCAGGTCGGTGCAGTTTGTACACCAGAGAAGCGAGGTCTCTAGGTGCAAATTAATCATCACGATGGTGGTGTGCTACGCGCCTTTCTGCGAATCAAGGCAAGGGAAGACTCCTGATGTGACTTTTTATGAGCTTACAGTGACCGAGGTCCATGAAAAATGGATCGAGGTTATTTCTGTGTTGTAAAAGACTACGCGTCTCTAAAGGAGTGAATTGCTAAGCTGGTTGGTGGTGCATGACAGACTGAGACGCATGTTAGCGGAAAAAAATAATAATAAGCTGGCAACCTCAAGAAAGTAAACAACGACACGCTATACTCACAACTGTTTATCAGCAAAAAGAAAGAAAAGACAACATGAGTGCACATATGTAAACCACGTCACTACATGTGGTTATGCAACTAGGTTTTGAAACACACCTATTGTGTGAAGAATTAGCGTTGAGTAAGTGTTTTTAAGTGCTGTTTCATTTCAAAACAGTTTCAGAGTGTCTATCATTGATTATTCATGTACACGCGATCTACATTTGCCATTTGAGACGAAGGTATTTATGCACAAAATTGTCTGTATTGTGTTCTTTTCTATGCGCGCCGGATGCCGCGGATACTGTCAAGGGTCATAGTCCTTGCCCTTTCTTGCCCAGACAGTAAATGCAAGCAATCTGAGTGTAATACAACGGCAACAAGTCTACCATTGTATACACATATAGCTGGTATCATGAGTTATATAAACAACTGGTGGCCAGCGCTTTTTACAACCTGTCTACGTCATCATTCTTTCTTGGTTTGCACGCTGATACATGTGTTTGTACCTGATTTGTGATTCTGGAAAATAATGCGCTGAAACGTCAACTACAATGCAAAAGAAGATTCTCAAAGTCATATGAAATAAATTGATTCAAGATAGTCACCACATTTACTCAATGCGTGATGAAACTTTTCTCTTACCGGCGGCAACCCATGCATTCCCATGCATATACCGGTGCTCAGCTGGGTAACTCGAGCGCTCCCTAGGCGGCGAAGTTCGGAATCCGAGCCGGCGCAGGCAGCTCCGTAGACCGCCGCCAGCTAGGCAGGTCAGGAGTACAATAGGTCGTGCCCGCATGTGGCCCGCAAGCGCTGGTTTCGAGGCTATGGTGTCACTGCGATCGTGCGTTGCGGATCCAAGTAGGGCAAACGCTATTCTAAAACTCATATGGCGCCCGCAACGCCCGCAGCGCTTGCAAACGGTATTCTAAAGCTTCCTAACAACCTAGACGTGGCCGCCTACCTTCATCGCGCAGAAGAAGCCTGGAAACTTGCGCGTCTGCGCATAAAAGACCAACAGCGAAACGACGCAAGACGCTACAACCTGCGGAGACACGATTTAACATACAGGCCAGGTGACAGAGTCTGGGTTTGGACGCCCTTTCGCCGCCGCGGAATAAGCAAAAACTTCATGCGCCATTATTTCGGCCCATACAAAGTCATCCGTCAAGTGGGGGAAGTGGACTATGAAGCGGTTCCTGATGGGGCTAGCTCATCCCAACGACGCCGAGCACGACAAGAAGTGGTGCACGTCGCCCGTTTGAAGCCATATCATGCGCGCTAAAGGACGCTCTCTGTTTGTATCTCTTGTTTTGTTTATGTGCGCGTGACTTGCGCTTATTTGCATTTACCTTCGCACAGGCTGTCTTTTTGTTTTGGTTTCCCTTTAAACAAAGCATCGGGTCGATGCTTACGTAAGGAGGGGGGCAATGCCGCGAAGCGTACTGCGGATAGTGTTGCGCATGCCGATACCGCCGGCACGCGGGCCCCGCCGCGGTGGTCTAGTGGCTAAGGTACTCGGCTGCTGACCCGCAGGGCGTGGGTTCGAATCCCGGCTGCGGCGGCTGCATTTCCGATGGAGGCGGAAATGTTGTAGGCCCGTGTGCTCAGATTTGGGTGCACGTTAAAGAACCCCAGGTGGTCTAAATTTTCGGAGCCCTCCACTACGGCGTCTCTCATAATCATATAGTGGTTTTGGGACGTTAAACCTCACATATCAATCATTCAGCTGGCACGCGGCCTTATCGTGGTCCAGGATGCACCGCGATTCATCTGCCAAGATCATGGCCCGCACGTTGACCATTCGTTGATTACGAGATAGCCCCAGATGCCTCGACGACTGTATCTCGGATGGTGAACGCGCCTTGCAATCCAGTGGGACATTCTGTAACCCAACGGCCGTCGAACACGATGTTCACCACCCGCTAAGCCGATGTGTATACTTTCCTTTAGTGGGCGCAAGTCCACCAAATAAACGGATCTCCTTCTATTTCTACGAGCCTCCCGGTCTCTTGTCTTCGGGCTACCCTCTCCCTTACGTGACAATATGATTATCGAGACGCCGTAGTGGAGGGCTCCGGAGATTTCGACCACTTGGGGTTCTTTAACGTTCACCCAAATCTGAGCACATGGGCCTACAACATTTCCCCCTGAATCGGAAATGCAGCCGCCGCAGCCGAGATTCGCTCCCGCAACCTGCGGGTCAGCAGTACCTTAGTCACTATACTAACGCGGCTGAGCGAACTATTTATAGTTAGAGCATCAATTAAGTCACGGCTTTCCTATGTGAGGGGCAGTCAAGGCATATCACAGTTCGATGAGTTCAATGCATCCTGCTGTTCCCGTTTCTTTCCATCACGATGGTAGACGTGCCTGATGAAGTTGCTTCCGTAATCTGTGATGCACGTGCTGTAGACGTTCCGGACTGTCTAAGAACGTCTGGACATTTCACACAAAAACAGCATTAGGTTACAGGAGAGGAAAAGTGTGAAACATGCTTACAGTCAGACTCGGTGTAGGAAGTTTCGCGTTTGATGCATAACGAAGCGTCTCCTCACGTTGTAGTTCAGGGTGTTGCTTTGCCACGCTTGCAACAGATGGTGCCACACGCATTCTAAGTATGGCAGGACGTACCCTGCTCGGTGTGTCTTGGTGTGTATATGTATGAAAATGGTAAATATTCCCGTACCAAATAAGCCCTAAAGGTCACTTGGTATGTACCCTATATCACCAGCAACCGACATTTTGTCATCGCTTATGTGATGTCATTTCCTGCGTAGAATGGGGTCCTCTATCAAAATAGCAGCCGTTGCACGTCATTCAATTTCGATGTCCCGATGAGTGATTCCCAAATAGCCTACTGCACACGCATCTGAGTATGAAACACTATCGTTCATTAGATTGCAGACGCTTGCAAAGGAAGCAGCTGTTCATGACTCCCGAATCCGCTGGTGTTACCCTACTCTTCGGCCTCAAGAGTGTTTATGAAAGTATTCAATTAAAAGCTAGATGTTGGGTCGAATGCGCTGAAATTGCACTTGCTGGTTTTGTGAACGCTGAAAGATTAACCCACATAGCAAGGATTATAATCGAAAATCGCGTGTCATGGCCAATAATAATTGACGTTGCTACCCTCAAAGAGTCTCCAGTAAGCTCACATTTCAAAATCTATACGCGCAACGACGCAATATAGAATAGGTCTCAAACGCACGGCCCCTGTGCTTCTTGCTTGCGACCCGTGACCCACGCATGACTGTCCTTGCAGTTTTTTTATATTTATATAAGTATAATCTTGAGCTCCAGAAACAAGTTTAGTCTCAAACATGCAGCCGATGTGTCTTCCTTCATGCTACGTTTTGTAATTCTTCGACATGCACCTCCCAAAATCGTAATCAGTGACCGTGGCCGACAATTCACAGCAGACGTGATGGAAGAGATGCTTCGTGTCTGTGCTTCAAGGTTTCGGCACTCTACGCCATACCATCCCCAAACGAACGGTCTAACTGAACGAACGAACAGAACTCTCTCGAACATGCTGTCTATGTATGTTGCATCCGATCACAAGGACTGGGACAGTATTCTACCCTTTATCACATATGCATTCAACACCGCTCAGCATGAAACTACCGGCTACAGTCCTTTCTTTCTTCTATATGCTCGACCACCTCGTCATACTTTGAATACCATCTTCCCGTGTTTGGACCACCGTGATCCCTGCATATCCGAGATCATCTGTCGGGCAGAAGAAGCTAGACGCCTTGCTTATTTGCGCACTCTTGCTTCGCAAGATCGCTCGAAGGCACATTTTGACCGCCGGCGCCGACACGTGACGTACAATCGTGGCGACCTAGTGTTGCTGTGGACACCAACTAGAAAATGCGGCTTGAGCGAGAAACTGCTAGCGCACTATGCGGGACCTTATCTTGTTGTAGACCGTATCAGTGATTTAGTTTACCGCATAGCGCGTCTCCATTCAAACGGCCGACGGTCTGCAAAAACTGAACTTGTCCATGTTGCACGTTTGAAGCGCTTTATTCCTCGAGAGACTGTTTGACTCGCCCAGTGGGCTTCGTCTGCGCGCAGGGAAGTGTTACCACATGTGTAATTTAGGTATGTGCACCTGTGTAGCGGGGAACATGGTGGTAGCAGAAGAAGAGGACGTTCGGTTGGTGGCAAGAGCTCGCTGCTTCTCGTTCTCTGCGGTATACCGTCGAGTCGACCGTTACGTCTGCTTCGAATAAACCTGTCGTAGGCGTAACAATATTTTCGTAAGGCACGCCACATGATCACTTTTTCTTAAAACATTACCGTGGGGCAAAACCTCCATATCTCACTCGCTGTCCCCATTGCATTCATTCAGCAGTACATACATATAAAACGTCGGTATCTTTCTCAAAACCTGCCTTCAAATTCCTAGGAAAAAACTCATATATGAGATATAGGAAAGGTTTTCTTTGAAATGGCAAAGTTAGCTCACACTTTGTTCACCCCTCCCCTTCTTAACTTCACGGTTCTTGCCCATGCGGTATTTAGGATGTTGTGGGTTGTCCGCGGATCTACCCTTGTGAAATCGCAGGTCATCGCCCCACCCGGTTTTCTCCTTTCTGATTTTATACAACCTAGGCGGAGAGTACGGGGAGGTTGTGGTGTTTGGGCACCCTCCGGGCTCCATCATGAGGGGGCAGAGCCCACGACTTGCGCTGGCCCTGAATAGTTTTCAAGAGCTTGGCTTAGGCGCTCATCGATTGTCAATGGACTTTTGGTCATTCTGTTTTGCAGCTGTTTCACGGGGATCTATTTTTTACTGGTCCTCTTCCTATCACACTTCTAAAAATTGGAGCATGCGGCACGGTAAAGAAGAAAACCAGGCGCCAAGGTCGCATCGACGACGTTACAGGATGACGAAAATTGAAGCATTTGCACGGCTTTTGAGCGAAATAAGTACGGTATGTGAACCTTCGCATCAAGTAAATGACAGTTTTTATTATTGTAACAGACAATTATTTAATATCTTCTTACTACTTTCGATAAGTCGCTACCGATCTCTCCGCAATAAAGGGTGCCTCAAGAAATGTGTCCAATATTCTTTAAAAACTATAGAAAGGGGGCATCTGCGTCCTACTTGCGGCGTTGCCTTCCTGTGCCAGAAAACATCTCAGATGAGTACATCCAATGATGACGGCAAAATAATAAAAATTAGCACAATTACCTTTTTAACCAGTGGTAATAGCCGGTCGAGCAAAATGAGCGAATTCGTCCCTACCTACAATCAGTCCATAGAGTTAATTTCCTCCTCCTCGACAAGCTTCTACACTAGCTAAGGAGGGAAGATGCTTCAGGTTCGGAATGGGTCCCCTCGATGACTCGAGTGCACGGTGGCAGCGCGAACGAAGAGCCGTAGTCCAGTGAAGAGACGCTTTATTGCAGCCTCAGGAGTTTGCCCGAGTCAAAGCGCGAACCTCCGCTCTCCATTTCAGATTCAGACATCCTATTTTCAACCCTCGGTTGAACAGAGGATCTTCACACAAACCATTCACACGTGTGGCCTTGCATTGCCCCAACCAATTGCAGAAACACTTTCATAATAGACACTACACTGGTAAAAAACCCATTACCAAATACAACACGCAAAGGGATAGGTTCTCCGCATGTGACACTCTCTCCCATGTCAGGCCGTGCTGCCTTCGTCGGCCGACTTCCGTCGGTGGCCATTCTCACGCTCGAGCCCCGTCAGCTCTCCCATTAAATGTTGCTTCGTAGAAGCGTCCTTAAGAGCGGTGAGTACACTGTTGTGCTCTGTGCGCTTACCAGGTGTACATGCGAGAGAGAGGTGCCCCGACATCCTAACAACACCAGGTAATGAGGTACAGCAGGGGAGGTTATGCTCGTCTCCCTGCCGCCACTATGTCTCGGTCAGCCGAGTGGTCACGTCCCCGCGTCATTATCAATGGCACGCGTGCATGCCAACAATGGCGTAAACTCAGAAGGTGGCACCTGACCTGCCTCTTGCCAGACGCTCTTGCCTCTTGCCAAATGGGGGCCACCTTGACTGCTCCGCTCGTGAACCATGCGAACGAAGAAGTCTCCTTTCTTTCCCGTGCTCGGGTCTTAGGCGTTCACCTTCGCGGAACCGATCAGCTTTGTTTGTTGACGGTATGGGAGCTGGCTACGCACTCTACATCAGCCGCATTATTTGCGCTACACCCAACACGCTGGTAATTGATGCCTCATACTAACTCATAGCCACGTTAAAATTTAGGGAAAGCGGCCACTGGTAATCACCGCGAAGCAATGCAATCTAGCCAATTACAACTGGTGAAACCGAAACCGATGCACCAAACAGCGGATCTACCATTCACTTCGACAACACCCTCAATAATGATACTGTTTCCATCGCATTGAGGGAAAATAATAGGCGAGCGTCAATAAGCGGCCTCGAAGCGATATTGTCTACGTTTACGGTTGATAACCGCGAGAGAAACAGTGCCGTCGCTCAAGACATTGTCGAAGTGAATAGTAGATGCGCTGTTTGGTGCGTCGGTTTTGGTTTCTCCAGCTAAATTAGGCTAAATACATCGCACCACGGCAAATACCTGTGGCCGCTTTTCCAATATTACAAAGTGGCCATGGACTATTCGAGGGAAGGGCTTGAATTTTCTCATTTGACTCGACCAGTTATCAAGACTGGTTAAATATTGAATTTTGGTAATATTGGGCACATTTTTTTGAAAACATGCTACATATATTGTTGCGGGGTCGTGACGTGGACGAGTGGAGCACACTGCGAGTCGAATAATAAATTGTTTATTTGGGCGAACCTGTGCCCAGTAAACGAAAATTTGGACTACAGTTGCGGTCTTGTACTGATAGCGGTAAACAGAGCGTCGGCCGTCCATCAACCACTGACAAGAGGCGAAATGCGTCGGCATTTATACTGTTGCCATCGAATGTTCTAGCACTATCGCTGGCGTTGACGTAGGTTCAAGAATAATCTGTACAGTTCGCGGAGTGGGCGTTATCTTATCGAAATGATCTACTACAGTCCTGAAGCTTCTCGAAAACAGCAGGCGCGGTTTGCACTGAGAATCGTGTATTGTATTGGGGTGATAACAAAACTGGAGAAATGTAGCGTGTTAGCAATATATATATATATATATATATTGAAACGGGGGGGGGGGGTTACAACAAGCAGGAGTTAAGTCGGGAACGAGAGCTTTATTTAATGCAAGGGCTAACTGCTAACTAGATGCAAGCCTGCGATCACATCGAGTCTCCTTCTTTCTCCACTCAAGCTCTGTGTCTACCGCCCTCGTTACAATATATATATATATATATATATATATATATATATATATATATAGATATATATATATATATATATATATATATATATATATATATATATATTGTAGCGATGCCGAGGCAGACAGGCTAAAAAACAAGCGTCTTTATTAGTGCGAACTTGTGCCCACGAGTCTAATGACTATGGTCGTCGAGTCCGAGTACCCGAGAGGCACAGATTACACTATCTTCCTTTTCCTCGTAGCCCAAGCGCACGAACGCGTGGCGCATGCCTGCCGGGTCTTGCTGGTGCTCTTGCCATGATGATTGCGGCAGGCTACTTGAACGTGGCCAACCTGCCGCGGCAATATCCCCCTCCTCAGACGCATCGTGCCGATGCTTGAGAGATTGAAATGATACATGCGCACTCTCACTCGTTTTCCGACGATCTGACATGATAGGGTTTCATGCGGACTACGTGTACCACTTCTGTAGGATTGCGGCGTCTTGAGCTCACGTTTCCCGCAGATCTGACTTCATAAGTGACGTCGCTGATACGGTTGAGTACTTCATAAGGGCCGAAGTATCGACAAAAGAAGCTTTTCACAGAGTCCGTGGCGGCGCACTGGGATCCACAACCACACTTTGTCACCGGGATGATAAAGTGCGTCACTGCGTCGCTTGTTGTACCGACTAGAGTCGACGCGTTGTTGACGGCGTATTCGGTATCTTGCCATTTGTCGTGCTTCTTTGGCTCTTTGCAAGAAGTAATCTAAGTCAGGTGGATAGCTGTTTTAGTCCTGTAGTGGTAACATGGCATCCAGTGGGGTGGTCACTCTTCGGCCTAATACTAGTTCGTAAGGGGCAACGTGGGTTGTTTCTTGAACGGCAATATTAAATGCGAATGTTACGTAGGATAATATTTCATCCCACTGTTTATGTTCAACATCGACATACATTGATAGCATGTCGGTCAGAGTTCTGTTGAGGCGTTCGGTTAAGCCATTTGACTGAGGGTGATACGCCGTTGTTCTTCTGTGTTCGGTATTTGTCATGCGCATCAGACATTGCATAAGGTCTGCAGTAAATGCGGTGCCCCGATCCGTAATAACGACGATGGGCGCACCATGCCTGAGCACTATATTGTTCACAAAGAACTTGGCGACTTCGGCAGCTGTCGCACTCTACAGAGAGTCATTCTCAGCATAACGGGTCAGATAGTCTGTAGCTACGACAATCCATTTCTTGCCTGCACTTGATGTCAGGAAAGGTCCTAGGAAGTCCATGCCGACTTGTTGGAATGGGGCATCTGGAGGGTCTATTGGCTGCGGAAGGCCGGCTGGTTTTACGGCTGGAGTTTTGCGTCGTTGACATTGACGACAAGTTCTCACGTAGCGCTGCACTGCTGCGAGCAACTTAGGCCAATAGTACTTCAGGCGAGTCCTGGCGAATTTCGGGCTCACACCCATGTGTCCAGATGTTGGCTCGTCGTGGCATGCATGCAGAATTTCCTGTCGCATGGCTGTAGGCACGACTAGTAAAAACGTTTCGCCATTAGGTTCGAATTTCCTCCTGTAAAGGACACTTCCTCGAAGGCAGAACGTGGAGAGCCCTCTGGAGAATATGCGAGGGACTTGAACGTCGAGACCCTGCAGGTGTTGTATAAGTGCCAGCAAATCCGGGTCATCTCGTTGTTGTTGAGCTATTTCGGATGCGCCGACAACGCGTAGAAACGGAAAGTCTTCCTCTTCAGGTACACTTGGACTGACGGGAGAGCGTGACAGGCAGTCGTCATCACTGTGTTTCCTTCCAGATTTGTATACGACAGTAATGTCATACTCCTGCAGCCTAAGGCTCTATCTGGCTAGTTGACTTGACGGATCCTTGAGATTTGCTATCCAGCATGGTGGTCAGTGACAGCTCTGAACGGTCCACCATAAAGGTAGGGTCGAAATTTATTTATTGCCCAGATGACTGCGAGGCACTTTTTTTTAGTTGCAGAGTAGTTTGCCTCAGCTTTTGAGAGTTTGCGGCTGGCATAGGCTAACACTTTTTCTTGACCATTTTGCCACTGGACCAGGATGGCGCCGAGGCCGACATTGCTGGCTTCGGTATGGACTTCAGTGTCGACTGTCTCATCAAAATGGGCAAGTATTGGTGAACCCTGTAGCCTTTTTTTTTAATTCATCAAAAGCTTTCTGTTGTTCGCTTTCCTATGTGAAGGGCACGTCGTCTTTCGGTAGTTTTGTAAGAGATTCAGCAATCTTTGAGAAGTTTTCCACAAATCGCCTATAGTAGGCACATAAACCCAAAAATTGACGCACCGACTTTTTGTCTTTGGGTGTAGGGAACCTCTGAACAGCGGCTGTCTTTTCGGGATCAAGACGAACACCGTCAGAACTAATGACATGTCCAGGGAAACTCAGCTCTTCGAAGCAGAAGTGGCATTTTCCGGGTTTGATTGTCAAGTTTGATTGATTGATTTGTGGGGTTTAACGTCCCAAAACCACCATATGATTATGAGAGACGCCGTAGTGGAGGGCTCCGGAAATTTCGACCACCTGGGGCTCTTTAACGTGCACCCAAATCTGAGTACACGGGCCTATGTCAAGTTTGCTGACCGGATGGCTTGTAATACTGTGCGCAGTCGCTCTAGATGTTTGGTTTGTCGAATGTTGCAGAGAATACCACCACATCATCCAAATACACTAGGCATGACTGCCATTTCAATCCTAAGAGGACAGTGTCCATCATTCGCTGGAACGTCGCTGGCGCGGAATAGAGGCCGAATGGAAGCGCTTTGAATTCATAGAGGCCATCTGGTGTTACCAATACCGTTTTTTCACGGTCCGCTCGTCGACCTCTATTTGACAATATCCGCTTTTCAGATCCAAGGAGGAGAAAAACTTTGCGGATCGCAGCCAATCTAGCGTATCGTCAATACGTGGTAAGGGGTAGACATCTCGTTTAGTTACACTGTTGAGTTTTCGGTAGTCGACACAGAATCTAAGCGTGTTGTCTTTCTTCTACGAGCACTACGGGGGACGCCCATGGACTATTCGAAGGCTGGATGACATCATCCGAAAGCATTTCCTCCACTTGCTTCTTAATGATTTCCCGTTCTTTCTGTAACACTCGATATGGATGCTGGCATATAGGCCCCGTGTCGTCTTGCGTTATAATTCTGTGTTTCGTAATTGACGTGCGCTGGACCTTCGAGGCAATGGAAAAGCAATAAGAGAATTATTTTACTAGGGCGTAAATCTGTTTCTTTTGACTGTCCGGAAGGCTCTAGTTGACGGTCACGGATAATTCGATGTTGCAGGCCACTGGTCAAGTGGTTGACGTCGTTAAGCTGCATAGTTCGGTCCCCATACAGAAGTCATGTATATAGGCAATAGCCGTTCCTTGAGCGACGTGTTGAAGTTCATTGGAGAAATTCGTAAGTAGGACATCTGCACGGCCATTCGTCAAGTGAACAAGACTCCGAGCTACGCAGACACTTTTTTTCAAAAACAGCTCTACATTTGTATCCGCTATGCCTTCGCGGTTGTAAAATGCGTCATTCTCTACAAGCACCATTATACTGCAGCGTGGCGGCACAGTTACGTCATCATGAACAACGCGTAGAGCAGTTAGGCGTCCTTCCTCAGATTTCTCTACAGGTATAGCTCGTTCAGTCGAACACGACACGCTGGACCTACGCAGGTTAATTACGGCGCCATTAGCTCGCGAAAAATCCATTCCTATGATGAGGTCTTTTAAACATTCTGGTAGCACAATGAAATAGGCAACGTAAATAAAGCCCCGTGTTTCAAGTCTTGCAGTGCATCTGCCAAGGGGCGTAATAATGTGACCACCTGCAGTGCGTATCTGCGATCCACTCCACTGCGTCACAACTTTGTTTAGCTTCTTCATCATCTTGTGACTTATCACTGAATAATCAGCACCGGTGTCGACTAACGTATTCTGCTACCATCCTTCCATTCTCAACCGCATATCTGAAGTAACGCTTTCGTTGCTGCACCCATTTACCGGAAATACACCGTCGTCGCCCTCAAGCCATATTGGAGGATCTTCGTAACTGATTTTATCAGCGGCCTCACCTCCACAGGTCGCTTGCATCAGTTTTCCGGGAGTGGAATTGGAGAGACTGGTGTCGACTAAGGCATTCAGCTCCCATCCTTCCATTCTCAACCGCAAATCTGAAGTAACGCTTTCGTTCCTGCACCCATTTACCGGAAATACACCGTCGTCGCCCTCAAGCCATATTGGAGAATCTTCCTAACTGATGTTATCAGCGGCCTTACCTCCACAGGTCGCTTGCTTCACTTTCCCGGGAGTGGACTTGGAGAGCGATGACCAGGCTGCCTTGAAGGTGCACGTGGGCTGGATGACCGGTAGCGCATAGGCGATGGTGACCGTGACCGATGTTGGCGTAGAGGTGGCGAGTTCTGGCGCGTGGACAAGTACTCCTCAATCTTCGCTGGTCGTTCGCTGTTTCGGGGACACGGTGCATACGACGGGAAGCCTCTTAATCCAGCCTGTCGGTAAGGGCAGAATCTGTACAAATGACCCGCTTCGCGACAATGGAAACACAGAGGCCCGCGCTCGTGATCACGCCAGACGTCACTTTTCCTGGGCCTAGGCTCCACATAGCGATGTGTGCTACGTACTCCTGGGGGCAGATAGGTAGCCGTTGGTCCCCGTGGACGAGGTGCGCTGCGTGCTGTAGATGGGAGAGGAGTCGCCGCCATCGCAACTGCTGCATTGTTGTGTACTATGGGTTGTCGGAGAACTTCAGAGTACGTTCGGATAGGTCGAACTGGCTGCAGCTCACGCTCTGGTTTTCGTATGACCTGCCTCAGTTCGTCACGAACAGCGTCTGTAACGATAGTGCAGTTGGAGTCTGGGGCATTTGCAGTCTGCTCAGTTCTTCCCTAATAACTGATCTAATGAGCTCTCGCAAGGTTTCAACGTCGTTTCGCACGCCTCCAGAGAATACCTGTGCAGATGCGCAGTTAAGATTCTGGTTGTACCGCCGAGCTCGCTGTTTAAGTGTTCTTTCGATGGCCGTCGCTTCCGAATAAAACTCAGCAACTGTGCTTGGAGGGTTGCGGACGAAAACGGCGAGCAGCTCTTGCTTCACTCCGCGCATTAGATGGCACACCTTCTTATCCTCAGCCATGTTGTAATCCGCACGCTTGAACAGACGGACCATGTCCTCAATGTACATGGCAGCACTCCCGTTTGTGAGCTGGTTCCTGGATTGAAGAGCAGCTTCCGCTTTTTATTTTCGGTCTATGTTCGCGAACGTAGCCACCGCTTGTCGTCGAAATACCTCCTAGGTAGACAACGAGGTTTCATGGTTTTCAAACCATGTCTTTGCGAAGTTTTCCAGGGCGAAGTATACGCGACGGAGCTTCTCTCTTTCGTCCCATTCATTCAAGCTCGCCACTCTCTCGAACAGGTTCAACTAATCTTCCACGTCCTCGTACGAGTCGCCGTGGAATACTGGCGGCTGGTGCGCTTGGCTGATGAACACTTTTGCCGGTGTTACCTGGATAGTGATAGTGGTGGCGTTCATCGTTTGACTTCCCCTTGGTGTGAAGTGGAGAGGACTGAACTCAGGTGAGTCACCTCGAAGATGGCGACTTGCCCTCTGGTGTACAGGAGTCACTTCCACGGGGTTGACAGGCTGGTCGTCGGGGCTATACTGTCTTGATCTCGCTGGGCTTCGATTCATTACCCAGCACCTCCACCAGAAATGTAGCGATGCTGAGGCAAACAGGCTAAAAAACAAGCGTCTTTATTAGGGCGAACTTGTGCCCACGAGTCTAATGACTATGGTCGTCCAGTCCGAGTAGCCGAGAGGCACAGATTCAACTATCTTCCTCTTCCTCGTAGTCCAAGCGCACGAACGCGTGGCGCATGCCTCCGGGTCTTGCTGGTGCTCTTGCCATGATGATTGCGGCGGGCTACTTGAACGTGGCCAACCTGCCGCGGCAATATATATATATATATATATATATATATATATATATATATATATATATATATATATATATATATATATATATATATATATATATATATATATATATATGAGACGCCTTAACATTTATCAGATTGGCATAACGACGACACCTAATTCAAAACATGAACTTAAATTTGATGATATTTTCCCCTCTAATGCTAAACAACTGCCCCTTCAATATTTAAATATTCGGTTAAAAGATTACTACACTCATCTGTCCATAAACAACATTATTGCGTCGTATGCATCCGTATTTAACGAAAAGGCTGGAATAGGCATCTTCTGTACTTCTCTCGACTGGTCTTTCTCAGTTAGATTACCTGATTACACGCCTATATTCATCGCTGAATTATTTGCTATAATTCTAGCGCTTCGTAAACTTCTTGCAAGCGAATCAGAAGCTGTCATACTTACCGATTCTGTCTCAGTATGCACTGCACTACCTACAGCAAAAAATTTGACATTATTGAGTATGATTAGCAGTTTATGAATAGAAAACCTGAAAAATTTTCACTTGCTATGTATACCTGGCCACTGCAGGATTTATCCAAGTGAGATGGCAGACTCGTTAGCCAAAGCATTTTTAGGCGGACCACTCTTACCTATTGTACCTGATTTCGCCTACGTAAGAGCACTCAGATATAGAAAGGCTTGTTTTGACAAAGAAATAGAAAAATTATCATTGGATAAAGTCAGAGACTTCATACATCTCAGATATTGCTGGAACAAACAGTGGTGCGTATCTCGGCAGTTGGAAATTACAATCACCAGATTACGATGCAGAATTCCGCATCATAATTACTACCTACATAAAGCTGAACTAACAGCATCTCTGTTGTGTCTCTTTTGCAAGGAATCGGAATCAATAGATCATTTCTTTTTATCCTGTCAACGATATGCTTATCAAAGGAAAAGATACCTGGTCGAACCAATTGAGAAGCTAGGTTTAAAAATAAACGTGGAACTAATTTTATCCTTCGGAGGGATTACATTAGGTTATAGCCACAGGGAGGTTTTCTCTGCTGTGTGCGAGTACATAAGGGCAACAAAGAGATTACCCTGTTAGCTTATTGTTATTATTTATGGCTACTAGACTACCTGAATGCCTGAATTAGCACACTTGATGATCCTGCCGCTCGCTTCTTGGCTGATCCCCCTTTGTGGGCGAGTGCCAGCAAAGCTGAAGGTTATTCATCATCATCATCTGGACCACGACGTGTCTCCATTTTGCAGCGTCACACAAGCCGACAGGATCGGCCTCATCAACGTGCCATGGCTAGGTTAAAGCCTCCGCTCAACATAGAGAAGTTCAAGGGAACACCAGAAGACGTCCCCATCGACAGGTGGCTTCTTCTTTTCGACACGAAGGCAGCCGAAGCGTCATGAACTCACCGCGATTGGGTCAGTCACTTAAGCGAATACATTAACGGGGAAGCGTTCAAGTGATACCTGACAGAGATTTTCGGCCACGGCGAGACAGCTTGGGACGATATCAAGCGCGACATGCAAGTCCGTTTTCCTACGACTGATGAAGATGCCTCCCGTCTCTTCATTCACTACCGACTGAAAGGAAGGCAGACCATCAAGGACTACTACGACGATAAAAAGCGACTGGGTTCCTTGGCTGAACTGAAAGAGTGCCACATCATTTCTGGACTGACTGATGGTGTTACTCCTGATGTGGAACTGGCACTCGCCGGACTGTCTTTCAACTCGTCATTAGAGTGGCTCACCGCTGCTCAACAGGTCGAGACATCTTTAAAACGGGTGAGAGGAGTTTCCTTTACTCGGAACGCTAGTATCGCGTCAAGAGCTCCACGTCTCTTCAGCAGACCGCAGCAGCCAACAATACCTCCTCAACCGCGTGCCCCGCAAAACGAATGTAGATACTGCTCAGCTGCTGGTTTACCACGACAGTTTCAGTGGCACAACAAATGCCCGCGCCGCGGCAATATTTCCGCTATTGATATTGAACGGGGAAATGAGGAGGGCGACCCAGAGTTTCATTAATACACCTCAGTGCTCTCATCAGCGGAAAACCAATAAATGCAATTCTCGATACAGGAGCAGGAGCAACAATTACCTGTATCACAGAAAATGTGTACAAACACCTAAAACTTCAGTTGATGAGAGACTCCAGCATCATGGTCCAGCAAGTTGCATCAAGCATTCGAATTTGGGGTCGCGTAAACATTCAGTTACAAATTGGGAACGTCATAAAGAAAGTTTATGCGCATGTGCTGCGAGGCAAGAGAACGCAATTAATTCTTGGCCTATACAGCACTTCGTACTTCGATCTTTCTGTAAGAAAGCAAGTCAGTGACACAAGCACGTGAGACTATGAGCCTTCCGCATCACAATGAAAAGAAAACCATTCAAACCCCGTTTACGCAAACCCTGTCTTCAGAAAACGTATCAGAGCATGAGTCTGCGGCGCTCGACTCTCTTTTAAACAAGTATGACGTGACATTTTCGAAATCTCAGACAGATATTGGGTGCATCACTACTGAGAAACATAGGATCGCACTTACCAATGCTGTCCCTATTCTTCGAGCATCATACCGATGTTCACAGGCAGACAAAATGGAGATCAACAAACAAGTTGACGCTCTCCTCAAGCAAGGTGTTGTAAGGCCTTCATTATCGCCCTACGCCGCACCTGTCATTTCAGCAGAAAAGAAAGGTGAAGGACGCACTCGTCTATGTATTGACTACCGGAAACTCAATGGCATAACAGTACCCGACTTTCAACCAATTTCACGTAAAGATGATATTCTTCACCACTTGGGAAAGGCGTAGTTTTTTACTACGTAAGACGTAACATCGAGATATTGGCATGTCCAAATGCATCCTGACGATGTTCAGAAAACTGCATTTGTCACGCCTGATGGTCATTTTGAGTGGTTGGTAATGCCGTTTGGGTTGAAGAACGCTCCGGTTGCATTTGAAAGAGCCATGAAATCAATAATAGCGAAACATCAGCTCACCAATGTTAGTAATTACTTTGACGATGTGGTAGTGTACTCAGAGACATTAAATTATCACATACGACACCTTGAGGCGCTATTGAAAGCTCTCAAAACCGAGAACATAAAACTCAAACGAAGAAAGTGCCAATTCGCACGCTGCAGCATTGAATACCTGGGCCATGAAATTTCACAAGGAACAGTGACACCTAAGCAAAGTAATGGGGCTGCAATACTCAAATTTCCGACAACAAAACAAGAAAAAGATCGGTGTTTTCTGGGCACTATGAACACCTACCGTCAGTACATCACCCACTTCAGCGATATCGCTTTTTCACTCAAAAAACTACTCCACAAAGGCAGCAAGTGGGTGTGGACAGAAGCATGCGAGCAAGCCTTTCGTGAACTGAAGGAGCAGATAACTGAAGAACCGGTGCTTCGCATATACGACCCTTCGAGACCATGTACTGTGTACTGTGACGCATCTGGCGAAGGCATCGGTGCAGTTCTGAAACAACCTGATGACAAAGGCAAAGAACATCCTGTTGCCTACTATTACCGCAAACTACTTAAGCACGAGGTGAACTATGCTATTACAGAAAGAGAATGTCGTGCCATTGTAGATGCCATTGATAAATAGCATTGCTACCTTCAAGGAAAGTCATTCACTGTTGTAACAATCACTCTGCACTCTAGTGGCTGAAGAGTGTTAAAAATCCTACAAGGTCGTCTCTTCGAGTGGTCTTTGAAACTGTCAATGTATGATGTGAACATCAAACATAAAAAGGGCGCAAGTAACGTCGAAGCAGATGCGCTCTCCAGAGCCCCAATAGTTATTCTTCTGCCACACGACTACCTTCAGCGATGCAACAATGAGCGTCTAAAAGGAATGCATTCGTTAGAAAATAACATCACCATCGTCAAAAAAACGACTACGGAAAATATACGTGCCCCATGAACTACGCCCAACCATTCTGAAGAATGCACATCAACATTTTGGGCATGTCGGAGTGAAGAAGACGCTATCACTCCTGTCTCCGCAATATTATTGGCCGCATATGGTAGCCGATGTTTCCACTTACATTCGGCATTGTGATACATGCCAGAGATGCAAGAAGACGAAAACAAAAAAGTTTGGGACGCTTGAATTACTGCCTCCAGCTGAAGAGCCCTTCGACCTCTTTGCAATAGACACCATAGGAGGATTTTCTGGATATGGCTCGTCAAAAAGGTTTATACACTTGGTTATTGATCATGCGACTCGCTACGTATGGGCGTTCGCTCATAAAAGTGGGAACAGCGACGCCTACATTTCATGCTTAAAAGCAACATTTTCTTTTGGAAAACCACGGACTCTCCCTTCAGATCGTGGAACAGGATTTACTGCATAAAAATTTAAGCAGTTTTTAAAACATAATCGTATACACCAACTATTCACCTCATTTCATCATCCACAATGCAACGGCATGAACGAGCG